>JAVJIF010007376.1:0-154551 GCA_038442645.1 Agave tequilana | reverse complement strand
GAAAGCCGCACCTGGAAACAATTAGTCCAGAAGGTGAAACAGGCTGAGGAGATTGTCGCCCGCGTCAGAGCGGAAGAAGGCAAGCCCAGGCAGAGAGGTCGACAAGGCGGTGCACCAGACACCTCCCTCCAGACGAAGCGGAAGGATAATTTGGCGACGGAGACCAAATCTCCCACCAAACCTCAAACAGGCAGGGCAAGTGGCTCTTCAAGCCAGCCACGCCCCAACAAGCAGTATTCCTTCAAAGAGGAAACACGTCGATTCGCTCTTCAAGTTACTCAACAAGGAGCAATCGACTGAAGCTCCCTGAAATTAGGCGCCCGGAGGAAGTCGGCAAGACCGACAATCCCACCTACTGCTTATACCACAGGATGCTCGGACATCCTACAAAAGCTGCTACGTCTTTAAGGAATCCTTCAAGCTCTGATTGACGCGGAAGGTATTAAAACTCCGACCGGAGCAGAAGAAGATGACGGCCAACATGACGTCGATTCTCCAGTTTGGGACACGACCCCGACACCCGTGGGGGTAATCTCTGTCCCGAAAGGAGAACTGAGGGTGGTCAACACAGACCCTCATCAGCAGCGGGAGAAAGGCTTGGTACCCCGTCCTACACCTCGAGGGGGAATCATGTGGGTCCAACCTGACCTCGTCGACGAACAACAATGGACGACTGTGACCAATAGGAAGTCAAGGCAAAGGAAAGGCTTCATCTTGCCATGTGATATGCGCTTCCTCCCGAGAAGCAGATACTGAGGTTCCCTCGCTGACTGACTCGGAAGAGGATACAATAGTCCTGGCCGCGGAACCCAACCCACCAACGGCAGGAACCCGTTCGGGGCAGGCATACTGAAACAGTATGGCGAGACAGCCATAGCTCCTCCACAACCAGCTGCAGAGCCAGCAAAGCCCTCCTCTAAACAGCCTGGGGAGAAACAGAAAGAAACTCGGTTTTCTCGAGTTCTTGCGAAAGGTGTAACGGAAGGATCCTCGACACCTTACAGTTTTGATGTCTTGGCTCAATTAGCCAACATCCCGGCACGCATTACTTGTATGAGCTCCTGAGGCTATCAAAGTCAACCAGAGAGGCTCTACAAGAAGCTTTTGCAAATGCTGAGGTCTTTATGACCCGCGTGCCAAGGGAGGAAGATGTAGAGGATTGCCCACACCTCCCCAAATGCTCCCTGCATCACCTTCACAACAGATGACATGCAGGTTAAAGGGAAGCATGACGACCCCTATACTTCACAGGGTATATTGGGTCATCCGAGGTGAACCGCATCCAGGTAGACCCAGGGTCTGCGCTAAGCATCATACCTCGCCGGGTTATGCAGTTTCTAGGCATTCCTACCCATCGTCTGAGCCCACCCAGACAACTATTTACGGGTTCAATGCCAACAGCTCCCGCCCGATGGGGAAGATCAAGCTCAAATGCCAGATCGGGAGCCTCAAGTCGGAAGTGACGTGTTACGTCATTGACGCGGACACTTCTATACAACCTGTTGCTGGGACGACCATGGATTCACCGCAATTCCATCGTCCCTCTACTCTCCACCAAGTCATGAAATACATTGACGAGAGTGGACAGGTCCGACGTTGATTGCCGAAAGACATCCGTTTAAAGGGGTTGAAAATTATTTCACGGACTCCCTCTTATATCAGGATCCGGAGGAGACTAATGAAACCCCACAACCAGAGGAGCCAGACTCTGGTAATGAAGCTGACATTGAGCCGGAGAAAGAAGAGTGCCTGTGGGAGTTGGAACCACCTGTAAAGAGCACTAATAAGCTCGATGTTGATACCACCGACGATGCAGGCGGTTGGTATATTAATGAAGATTTAGATTTCGCGTATTTCCCTGCGTGTGAGTCTGATTCAATACCGTCGGATACTAGTACCGACGTAGATGAGGATGTCTGGTCGGCAATGGATGCTTTGACATCATTGCATGTACCAATAAAATCATCCTTAGGACGTACCAGGATAATGGAGACGCGCAAGAGTCTGTATTCATGGTTCCAGCCAGACGAAAAGGCCAAAGACCAATACTGTTTGGGCGAATCGCGTCTGAAACAATGCCCCACGAAGAATCGGAAGGTGAGGATGAATCCCCTCAGTTCGATCATTATGAACCGAGAACGCTCAGGATGATGAAGCGCATGGGGTATGATCTAACCAACAGGCCTGGGGTTGAACTTCGGAAAAGGAAGAAGAACACTGCTTCGATCCTTTGTACCGAAAGGGAAAACCCCTGATTACTATCATCAGACGCGCCGGGGGTTGGGCTATATATCAACTCCAGTGCCATCAGCCTCTGATTCGGAGAGACTGTCAAGTCATGACTGCTCATCAGACACGTCGTCGTGGGAATCAGATGTCAGTGTCGGCAACATCTTCAAAGGGCTTTCAGTAAACATGGTTTCGACAAGCCATCTGGAGGATGAAGATGAAGAAATGATCCAATCTGATACAGACCCTTGGATCAAACATTTGAATGCTCTTTGGGATATCCGCTTTGAACAGCGTGAGCCACCCACAGAAGACAAGGTTGTTCAAGTCAACCTAGGAGATGAAGCCAATCCTAAACCATCTTCATAAGTGACGGCCTGTCACCGTCGGAGAAGAAGGATCTTATATCTCTTGTACAAGAGTATATAGACGTCTTCGCCTGGAATTACGAGGACATGCCTGGACTTGATCCTCAAGTGGCTATGCACCGCCTCAACATCAATCCGGATGTAAAACCTGTCAACAACAGCAGCGACGGTTCCGTCCCGAAATAATGGAGGCAATCCAATCAGAAGTCAGGAAGCTTATTGACTCCGGCTTTATCAGGGAGGAACAGCATCCCGATTGGGTAGCCAACATCGTACCCGTTGCCAAGAAGAACAGGAAGATCCGGATCTGCATCGACTTCCGCGATCTAAACGAGGCCTGCCCCAAAGACGAATTCCCATTGCCAATCACGGATGTCATGATTGACAATACTTGTGGATTCGAGCGAATGTCCTTTATGGACGGATTCTCAGGATACAATCAAATCAAGATGTATCCCGATGACGAAAAGCACACCTCCTTCAGGACACCTCTAGGGGTATATTGCTACACCGTCATGCCCTTCGGTCTAAAGAATGCGGGGCAACCTACCAAAGGGCCATGAATGCCATTTTCCATCAGCAGATACGCAAAACGGTGGAATGTTATGTCGACGACATCGCGGTGAAAAGTCGCATTAAAGGAGATCACATAGCTGATCTGAAGGTGGTCTTCGACATCATGCGGGCTCATCAATTGAAGATGAACCCCACCAAGTCCTTCCTGGGGGTAGCCAGTGGCAATTCCTAGGGTTTGTTGTGACTTCCACAGGAATCCATTTGGATCCAGAGAAAGTCTCGCTATCCAAGAGATGCAACCCCCCAGAAGCCTCAAGGAGCTCAGGGATTACAAGGACGATTGGCGTACATCCGCAGGTTCATATCAAACCTTTCCGGGAGATGCCAACCCTTCGCCAAGCTGATGAAAAAGGGTTTTATTCATTTGGGACGACGCTTGTCAAAAAGCGTTTGAGGAGATCAAACACTACCTCACCCAACCACCAGTCCTTGCAGCTCCGGTATCCGGAAAGCCTTTCCTGGTGTACGTCCGATCAATGGATCATTCTTTGGGAGCTCTACTAGCTCAGAATGATGACCAAGGGCGAGAACAAGCAATCTACTACCTAAGTAGAACGATGATCGGAGCCGAACATCGGTACAACCCGATCGAGAAGGAATGTTTGGCACTGGTGTTCGCTATTCAGAAAATGCGACACTATCTGGTGGGCCAAACCATAAATGTCATATCCAAAGTCAACCCCCTGAGGTTACTCATGACAAAGCCTTCATCATGAACGGCCGACTGGCGAAATGGGCTATATTGCTCTCTCAATATGAGATGCACTTCCTACCCCAAAAAGCCATTAAAGGACAAGCGGTGGCGGACTTCTTAGCTGAACACCCAGATCCAAGGGCAGCCAAACTACGAGGATCTCCCAGATGAGGTCGCCGAAGTCTGCCTGACTCAGACATCGTTCGAAAGTCAAGTATGGCAACTTTTCTTCGATGGTGCATCAAGGACAAGCCCGAAGGGACACACAGTAGCGGGGGTAGGAGTAGTACTCGTCTCCCCACAAAATTATGTGATTCCCCGAGCTATCTCGTTAACCGAGCCCTGCTCCAACAATGTGGCGGAATACAACGCTCTTTTGATTGGGATGCAATTCGCCGATGAGATTGGCGTTAAAATCTCGAGGCGTACGGTGACTTCCAAACTCATCGTCAGCCAAGTTCGCGGAGAGTATGAGGTCAGGCATGAAGATCTAGTACCCTACTACAACGCGACAATCACATGGCCGAGAGGTTTTCAAACTTCTACATCGACCATGTACCGCGCAAGCAAAATGCGCATGCAGATGCACTTGCATCCCTCGCTGCCTCTTAGCTCTTCCAGCTGGAGCAATGGAGAAAGTATTCGTCTATAGCCACGACCTATACTGCCCCAAAAAGTCCCCTCGGGGACTACCAGGGTCAACGGGAGACGTCGCGGTAAGGAAACACTTGAAGTGTCGACCGCTTCAGAGCTTAAAGACTGGCGATTCCCTACATTGATTTTGTCTTATACGGCATCTGCCCGAAGACACCAGGGAGGCGGCTGCCATCGGAAGGAAAGCCTCCAAATTCTACTACAATGCGATTTCGCGAACATTGTATCGTAGATCGCATGACGGGATCCTGCTCCGGTGCCTCTCATCAAAAGAAGCCCACGGAGTGTTGAAAGAAGCCCACGATGGTACGTGTGGAGCTCATCAACCTGGCCCGAAATGGCAAACCGACTCCAAAGATTGGGTTACTACTGGCCCAAGATGGTTGCCGATGCTGTTGCCTATGCCAAAAGATGTCACGCCTGTCAAATACATGGCGATTTCATCCATCAAGCACCAGGATACCTCCACTCTACGACCTCTACCTGGCCGTTCGAAATGTGGGGGATGGACGTGGTTGGTCCTATCAGCCCACCATCATCAAAGGGACATCGGTTCATCCTAGCGATAACCGATTACTTCTCAAAGTGGGCCGAAGCTATCCCTTTGAAGGAGGTAAAATCATCCAACGTGATCAAGTTCGTGAAACATCACGTTATTTACCGCTTCGGTGTGCCTCGGCGGATTGTCCATGACAATGGACCCCAGTTCATCAGCCAGGCTTTTCAGAGATTCTGCGCCAAGTTCAGAATCCAGAGTGTGTCATCAACGGCATACTATCCGCCCGCTAACGGCCTCGCAGAAGCTTTCAATAAGACTATTGGCAAGCTTCTCAAGAAATTCGTCTCGAAAAGTCAACGAGACTGGGACGATAAGTTGGCGAATGCTTATGGGCCTATCGCACGACTGTGCGAACCCCAACTAAAGCCACGCCATTTTCCTTGGTGTACGGATGCGAAGCCGTCCTTCCACTGGAAATCCAAATTCCATCTCTTCGCGTCGCCTTGACAGCGGAGATGACAACAGAGGAGAAGCATCGACAGCGACTCCAAGAATTGGAAGCCTTGGACGACAAGCGTCTGCAGGCCCAACAACAAATCGAGCTTTATCAAGCTCGTATCACCAGAGCCTTCAACAAGAAAGTCAAATCGCGAACTTTCAAGAAAGGCGACCTCGTCTTAGCCGTCCGAAGACCCATGGTCATGACGCACAAGACGAAAGGAAAATTCCAACCCAAATGGGAAGGGCCGTTTGTAGTAGAGTCAGTCTACTCAAATGGATCGTATCGCCTCATAACCTCAAATGGCGATACACTCATGATGCCAATCAATGGCAAATTCCTGAAGAAATACTATCCCTAGATGGCATTCTTCCACCGATCAAGTTAAAAATACACCTCTGATCAAAAACATCCAACGCCTCCGACGGCTAAGGATAGAGGAAAATGTTGGCTTTTAAGTCCAACATAAGTCTCGACAACTTATCATGCTGAGGGGAATAGCATGGCTAGCCCAACCCAAACGGTAGTTGGTAAAGGCACCTCAAATCCGTTGATAGCTGAGGGTTTGCTAAAAATCCTGCCGATCAAGTTAAAAAATACACCTCTGATCAAAAACATCCAACGCCTCCGACGGCTAAGGATAGAGGAAAATGTTGGCTTTTAAGCCCAACATAAGTCCTCGACAACTTATCATGCTGAGGGGAATAGCATGGCTAGCCCAACCCAAACGGTAGTTGGTAAAGGCACCTCAAATCCGTTGATAGCTGAGGGTTTGCTAAAAATCCTAAGTGGACTTGATTCACTCTTCCCTCCAAAAATCCCTTACCAATTCTCATCCATAGAATGGTAGGACCACAAAATGCAATCATTACTATGTTAACACTATACCTCTAGTAATGAATACTCCTCGTCGAGTACAAACCTGGCTTGTTAACTCTGCATAGAGTAACAAACTCTCAAATTTGCCAAGTTAACACTATACCTCTGGCACTTCAAATTCTACTTGTCAATTCTCATCAATAGAATGACAGGTCCTCAAATTGCTCCTATCGCAAGCAAATTCTTGTCAAGTTAATATCACACCTCTGACAAACTACTGTTTAAGTTAACATTATACCTCTAAGCGGTACATCGAGTGTCTGTCAAGTTAATATCACACCTCTGACAGTTACCTTTCTTCAGACTTCCATATCGAAGCTGAAATGGACGATGCCAAGTTAACACTACACTTCTAGCATCCGAGTCATTGCTAAGTTCAACAATACACCTATGGCTATGACCTTTCCTCGACTTCCTTGTCCAAGCCGAGACGGACGATGCCAAGTTAACACTACACTTCTAGCATCCGAGTCATTGCTAAGTTCAACAATACACCTATGGCTATGACCTTTCCTCGACTTCTTTAAGCCGAGACGACCATGCCAAGTTCAACATTACACCTCTAGCATTACTATCACTGTTAAGTTAAACATCACACCTATGACAGTGACACCCTCAGTTTTCCCAAATAAAACTGAGATGCTGATGAGTTAGGTTAATATCACACCTCTAACTCACGTCCTTGTCAAGTTAATATTACACTTCTGACAAGATTACTTCTAAACCGTTAAGTTAATATCACACCTCTAACGGTAAAAATCACACTAGATTCCCCACGAGTCTAGTTTCATTTGATATTCCCCCAACCGAGTATCAAATTCATTTTGGAGGCATTGTTGGTTAACATTACACCGATAAACAATGCTTCCATCAAAATCCCAGCTGATCTTAAATCAAGTTAATCCCAAATCCTTGATAAAAGTTCACCTTCTCTGGGGGTACACACTCTACTTGTCACTTTCTTTTATAAAGTGGCGGGTCCACCAAAATCATTCTTTTGCTTCTAAAACAAAACATTCAAGACAACAGAAAGAGGCAAAAAGAAAAGTGTCACTTTTATTGATATTCAAGCATATGAAAGTGATACAAAACGCTCTCTTATACAATAAGATGAGTGTTACAATTAAGGAGTACAAAGAAGTCCCTCTCTCTCTCAGAGGCCGTACTCACTCCTTGAAACCGCATCTGATCCCAGGTGCATAATTGGAACCGATTGCGCCATGGGATGACGCAAAAGTCGAAAGCGCCTAGCTGATTAAGCTAAGAGCAATGGTGTTCTTGAGGTCCGGTGGCAACAGAAGGTCCTGCAACCCTTCGTTCAGGCGCGTCTCTTTCCCTAGCAGACCATCCAACGAACATGGAGTCACTCCTGGGGTGAGAGAGGAAGTTTAGGAGTCATCACAAAGGATGCTACCCTCCACTAGGTCCAGCGGCAGCAGAAAGTCCTGCATTCATCACCATCCCTTTCCCCAGCAGGCCATCCAACGGAATGTCCTTGATGTCACTTCTGGGTAGGGAGAGGAAGAGGATCTCATCCGCCACCGCAACCGCCAGACCACCCTCGCCGATACTCAGCCTATCCGTCTCTTGCACCAGATCTGAAGAGACCTTGGCGAGGGTGGGTCCTCGTCAGAGATATAATTTAATCTCTCACAAACGACGAGGACCATAATTTAATCTCTCACAAACGAACGTGGAGCAAGTTCGCCAGCCGGTATATTCTTTCTGGGGCCCAGCAAACCTGAAAAAGGACGAGCAAGCCTACCTGCAAAGAATAAAAAGAGAGTCAGAAAATCTGGAACTCAGTACATTTTTATAAAGGAAACTGAGTAACAGAACGCGGCAGCCATTCAAGACTTCAGACGCGAGAATGACCCGCACAGTCAAACAGACGCGAGTCAAACTGCGCCACGCATAGGATTCAAACGCGGTCTCAGTTTGTACCCGCGCCTAATGCACCAGACGCAAAGAATTTCAGAACGCCAAAAATTGCCATCTCTCTGTTGGGTGAACAAGAGTTGCAAGATTCAGGTCTGAAACGCGCCAAGGCAGTGGCCATGAAACGCAATGGGCAAAGCCAGCGTCAAGCGCCCGCGTTCAGAGAAGTCAAGTCACTGGCACAAATTCCAGAGAAGGAATGCACCGGGACTTCATTCAGACGGTTATGCCAAAGTTCAGGCTATACACATCATCGGGGGACATACCAGCAGAGACCTCTGGCCAGAGTTGGCCTCTCTGCACCCAAACGCAGGCGTCCAAGATGATCCGAGAAGGGGTTCTTCTTGAAGAGACCAAACCGAAGCGTGAGAGCTCTGGGTCATCTTCATCCTCGGAATTACCTTCATCCATGGAGACGGAATCCCTATCAAGACACTCTTTTCTGAAGAAGGTGGGACTTCTCAGAGCAATCCAAGAGAGAAATAATCCAAGCTTGGATTATAGAAGGGGAGCGCACCCTATTTATAGGCAGGCCCTAATAACTGCCATTAATGAGGCGTTAATTGGAACCGTCACGCACGATTGTCAAAGCCCAGTGAAGGATTGACGCGTGGAACGCCGCTTTGGAAACCGTCGCAAGCGCCGGTTTTCAACCGCCCGCATCGGTTTTGCATTTAAGGGCAGTAACTCCTGAGTCCAATGAGGAGTTGACGCGTGGATAACTGCCTTGGGAATCAACGGATGACTCGGAATCCCAATCGACAGTGAAGACCTGACGAGCAAAGATCTCTTAAAATCTTGAGTCAGATCACATTAAACGCAGATGGGAAAGCCGCGTCCCTTCAGCGGACAAGGCTGCATCTCTTGCGTCTGCCCGATCCGCGCAAGACAGATTTGCGTTATTCAGAGCTGCGTCTCACCTTGTGATTGACGCTGCGTCTCACCCCAAGAACTGACAGCCGCGTCTTACTTTACGGATCAATGCCGCGTCTCATCTTTTGATTGACGCCGCATCTCATCAAGGAGACCGCATCCGATTTGTGATTGACGCCGCGTCTCATCAAAAGGACTTAGTAGAATCTAAGTTCTTATGAAATGATGACCGCGTCTCACTTTATGATTGACGCTGCGTCTCAGTAAAAGGACTTGGTAAAATCTAAGTTCCGGTAGACTGACGACCGTGTCTCACCTGTGATCGACGCTGCATCTCGTCAAAAAGACTTGGTGAAATCTAAGTCCCCATAGATTGATGCCACGTCTCATTCTATGGGATTAATGCCGCGTCTCGCCAAGACCGCGTCTCATTAAAAGAACTTAGTCCTACCTAAGTTCAGTAATCACGACTAGTGATCAAGAGTTGGACTCATCCACAACAGGACAAAGAAATTGGGACAAAAGCTCTAAAGAAAACTTCTATTATATCAAAAAATGATAGAAGTGGATACAAACACTCTTAATAAATAGAGTGTCCCTTTTCTTTACAAAAAGAAAAAAGAAAAGAAGGCTAAATGTCCTGGTTCGCCAAGGAACGGATTTGTTCCCTAAGGCGGTGAATCTCATGCTGGCGCGTCCTCTCAGCCTCCATGATAGCCCGGTCCCGCAGCTCCGCCTCAGATAAGAAATTTCTGGCAGCCAGCTGCATCCGCAGAGATTCCACCCTGGAAGATTGCAGGGATAGACTCTCTTCAGCACGCGCCGTAGCAGCCCGTTGCTCCTCAAGCTCCTTTTTGAGGGAAACAAGTTTCTCCTCATTTAGCGCAAGAACAGCTTCCGCCTTGGCGATAATGTCCCGAGTTCTGAGGATGACTTGCTCCGTGCTCTGCACACTGAGCTCAGATTCCCTCGAATCTCCGGCTAATTTCTGAAATTCAGCCTTGGAATATTCAAGGTCACGGACCTCGGCAGCAATCTGTGCCTCCGCCTCCTGTCGCTCCCGTTCCTGATCAGCTAGGAGCCTAGTCAAGGTGGCCTGGGCTTCATCAAAAGAGCCAGCATCTTCCAAAGATTCCAGCTCCCGCAGGTTATCTCCAAGTTGCTCTACCACCCGTAGGCATGCCCTGGCAAGTGAAGGGCCTCCCGCCAATTTAACGCTCACGGCCATATTTTCAAGAAGCCTCTGGGCGAACTGGAAGGTGCTGTGTCCACGGAAGATGAGATCAATACATGATCCCATCGAGGTGAAGAATTGTTGCACCATCTGACGTGCCAGCTCCCCCATGTCTTCACCACCTAAGAAGCTTCCCGACCCTTTTTCTGTCACGGGATAAGGGATATAGGGCGGGTCTTCTCGCACAAGAGCCGTGCCGGCCGTCGATGTGGCAAGAGCAAGACTACCCACTGGCGCTTCCTGGAGCGCTGCCTCTGCAGGAGCTTCCACGACCAATGAAGGAGTTGTAAGCACAACCTCTTCAGAAACTTCCACCGAGAATTGAGCTGTGTGGCCTTCTGGAAGGGTGCCGACCGTCGGACTCCCCACCTGAGCCCCCTCAGTCAGAGCTGCCTTACTAGGTTCGAGGTCCAGAGGCGTCGAGTCCTGTAGAATGGGAGTCTCCCCAGCTTCAGCAGTAGCCTTCTCCACCGGCGGAGTGAGAGCCTCCTCAGCCTCAATGGTTGCTTCCCCTCCTGGCAAAGGGGAAGGCTCCCCAACTTCAACAGCTACCCCCTCCGAGGTTATCTCAGCGGCCGAAGCCTCAATCCCCTTGGGCTGGGTCAACTCTGTTTCCATCGCCTCGACATGCGAGGAAGTTGTACCTTCAGCAGGGATTATCGCCAGCGGTAACGCAGTCGATGATTCACCCCCGTATATTTTCTCCTCCGAGATGTGTGAGAACTTACTCGGGTCAGGAAGAGCGGGTTCATCGCCATGGTCGACTTCATCTTCAAAGTCACTTTCTCCCGATGACGAAGAAGACGATAGCGCCACGCGAGGAAGCTCTGCAACAGGAGCCTTACCCCCAATCACCCCAGTGGTAGGACTAGGGTCGACTGCCCGAGGATTGGAAATAAAGACACTAGGAGACCCCGGCTGCTGTACCTCGTCCCTCCCTTCATGAGCAGAAGGAAACTCGGGCTGAGTTGAGATTCCTGGAATCTCGACATCCTCTTCGCCCATTATGTCAACCTCCGGTGACTCAGCATCACCAGCAATAAGGGGTCGCTCAACAAGCTCCCCTTCCTCCACGGTCTCGCTGCGTGACCTAGGAGCACGGACCAAGCTTGGAAAATCTTCATCTTCCAGCGGTTCCTCAACTCTAACAGGGACACCTTCAGGAGGAACCTCAACTCCAGCAGAGATAGCTCTGGATTGAGAGACTTCAGCCGTTAAGTCCCTCCGAGCCTTCTTTGGGGCAGGCTCAACTACAGAAGCAGAGCGTCGACGACGCTTCCTCGCCAATTGCTTCGACCTCCTTGCCGGTCGCGGCTCCACTCTCATTGCTGGTGGCTCCGCCCTCGTCGCTTGCGGCTTTGCCCTTACGGTCGCGGTGCCGCCCTCACTACTGGGGGCTCCCTCCTCGATCGTTTCTCGACCTCCCTCTGAGCTTTCAGGTACTGGTCGAGGAGTTTAGTACGTTTACTGGATTCAGACCTCTCCTCGAGACTGGCATTGATACTCTCAAGACATGAAGACTCCGGAATAAGATCTGGCGTCTGGCCGGCTTGGGAGTACCAAGTACAGAAGCTGAAGCTCATACGGCACTTAGGCGCCTTGTCGGGTAGATGGAACGTTGCTCCCGTCCCTCCAGCCACACTGTAATACCAAGCCGAGCGCCTTCGAACAGGTTCCCGTCAAAGGCAAGTTGAGCATTGGGATTCCCGACGTAAAGCTGATCATAGCCAAATTGTCGGGCAAAACGACTTGGCATAACGGTTCGATAGTGCAGGAAGTCCCTTGGCGAAACAGCACATATCCTGGTCGTATGTTGATCAACCACCAGAAGGCTCCAGCAGGCAATTGCGAGAAGTCATCCCGCCCAGCGACATCCGTGAACAGCTCCCCGGGGGCTGCACCTTGAACCTCTGGAAAACAACGGTTAAGCTGATAGTTCGTGGCACAGGAAAGACGCTTCCTAATGTAATACAGGTAGGTGTCATGCCACTCCGAACGTTCCAGCCGTTGCACAAATGGGATATGATCCATGCTCCCACGCGCCGCCGTCATTAGAGATGGACAATGCATCACGTACCAAGCCATGAGGTACGTGTAAGGCAGCTCAATCCGCGGGTTGGGGTGCCTCACCGTCGGGTTCCCCTCTGAGTCGGTATACGGCTCCCCACGGGAATTAGCAGTCTTTGGGGGTTCGAGAAGCTCTTGGTCAGCACCCGCAGCCCGCTTTGAATACCGGCCACCACGGCTGGAAGAAGGGCTATGGGGTGGCCATGAGCCAAGAGTACCGCCGGGTACACCACATCTGCCACAATAACTTCATGTGGTAGCGTGGGCACCACACACCTCTTCAGCCACAACATCAGGAAGCCGCCAACAGCGCCTGATCAGAAATAGGGGTCCGGGCTTGATGGTGAAAGCTCTCAAAGACCAGGTCAGGGTCGAAGCCGTCCTCGTTCGACTCCGTGGTATAGAACTTGTCAGAAGCTGCGTCGATCCTGTCTTCAACTTCCCCACCAGAACTAGGAGCTAGTCGGATTACTGGGAGATCTTATTGCTGACATTATTAAACAGATAATCAGCCCAGGATAGTTGCTTGACGCCTCCTGACCTCCAGGCAGTGGTCTGGCCGCAGATGTAGAAATGGCACATCACCTCCTAGTAGGTCTCGTACACTTGAGGAGATTCTTTTCCAAAAGGCGCAGTTTCTGGTGGTTGGGACAAATTCCTCGTAAGGAATGTCCCCTGACGACAACCCGGAGACCTCATACAACTCGTGCAGGGCAAGGCCCATCTCTCCGACCGGAGTAAAGAATGTCCCCGTCCGAGGATTGTAGCGCTCCAGAATCCCAAAGAAGTTATGAGAACTCATCGGGACGCCCCACTGCACGGCCCTGACTGCTGGGTACAGCCCCACACGCTTCAGCGGTCCCTCAAGATTGGTAAGGACAAAACCCACCATCCTGCCCCACCAGTAGTTCCCTGGAGAGTGGACCCACCCATACGCACGGAAGTCGACAGGATAGTCACCCCTTGCTTCTATGAAGGAATTGAGGAAGGTGGTAGCAAGCTCCGGGATCTCTCCAATTGGGATTTCAGGCTTGGACGACGCAGGGAACAGTCCGACAACTGACCCGTCATGACTATCATGGCGGTCTACCTTTTGAAGGCCAAAGTCACCAAGGGCGATCTCAGGGATATACTGGGAAATGTCCCATTCCATCTTCCGGGGGACAGACATGTGTTGGAAGTAGGACATCGGGAACATCCTCTCCATGTCTGGAAGAAAGAATCTTCCGCCCTTTATCTCACGGAGCCATTTATAGGTCCCCTCAGACACACGACGGCCATCATCATAGATATGATCCCCAAAGAAGAAGGCAGGCTTCTCCAACCTGACGCCGTCATCCGTTTTGAGTGCGGCATCGGTCATAAGTGCCCGAAAGGTTCTCCTGTTAACATTAGAGAGCCTGCGATCCAGTAACTGGTCAGCAGTCACAGGGATACTCATTCTTTGCACAAAAGTCAAGCCCCGGTCGGCACCACCCACGCGTCCAAAGTGGTGCATCTTGGCAAGTGAACCTGAAACATGCGGCACTGCAAAAAGAAAAAGACACTTGGTCAGATACTTTGCCAAAAATAAGGGAAGACGCTAAGTGTTCATAATTCAAAACGCAGCCGAGACACTAGACGCAGGAGTTATCATCCGCGTCCAGACCTGCGAACTTGCACCAAAACGCAGAAGAGATACTGGACGCAGGAATTTTTCGAATCCGCGTCCAGACCTGCAAAGCCGCGTTCTGCAAACCAAGACTTATGAAAATTCTAAGTACTTGGACTCAAACGCCAGATTCTACAAAATCGGCGGTTGAAGACACAGAACGCAAGGATCAAATCCGCGTTCTGCAAACCAAGACTTGTGAAATTTCAAAGTGCTTGGACTCAGACGCCAGAGTCATCAAATCGGCGCCTGATGGCACAAAACGCGGCATAAAACGCATGGATCAAATCCGCATTCTGCAAATCGCGTCCAGAGACCTTCACAATTAGAAATGTTCTAAGTGAAGGATCCAGAATGCAGAGTTCACCAGCGTCGGATCATCAGGCCCGCGCCCCGGTTATCATCTCAAGGACAGCGTCCGAGAATCAAACACGATCTTGTGTTAAAGGTTCTTAGGGTTCTATGAACATGTTTTAATGGCGGAACCCACGCCGAAAGTGCATTTTTACCTCGGAAAACACCCTCCTGCGCAGAGGAAGCATCTCTCTCAGCCTCGGCGACGGTCGCCCTTGAGGATGATGCAGTCGGTTTCGTCTTGGGAGCCATCGATGTTCAGAAATCCGAGTTCGAATGGACAGATGAACAAACAAGAGGAGGGAAGCTCTCTTTTCTCAGCAAATGCGTTCGGAGAAGAAGATGTGTCTGTCTCTAACTGTTGCCTTTTATAGGCACAGAGATTCGCGAAGATACGCAGCGTTTGGCCCAATAAACGCTGCAGCGAATCGCTGCCTGACGCGTGGAGCCAAATCATTGTTTGAACAGGGAAGATCATGCGTCGCGACCCCGCCACAAGTCAGAAGTTGACACGTGGAGCAGTTCATTTAATGAACCGGGAGATCCGCGCGCCAAGAGGCGAAATCTCGCCGTTTCCCCAGGCCAGCTGGCGGCGTAATCATGACATGGCACAGGTGCGCGCCCCAAAGTACGCGGCTCTTCGGTGGACATGCCCCGTCAGCATCATCATAAATGCACCCAGAAAATCGCGTCTGCATTTCAAGAGATGCGTCTCTCCAAAGTCCGCGTCCCCTCAAACGGGCCAAACATCGCGTCTACCCCATGGAAGTCGCGTCTTTAAAGCAGTCTCTGCTTTTTCAAAAAGGAACCTGCGTCCAGTCTCCTGCTTCTGCAAGTCAGTTCAACAGTACACTGACGCAAACAGACAACCAACCACTCCCGGCCAAAAGCGCACCCGTGACAGACTAAAAGCAATCGGAGAGGTCTAGACTGTGTATCTAGACACTCAACACGATCAACTCTGACGGCTTCAAAGAGTTCAACAGTACACTCACGAAGACCAATTCCAGATAAGATCAAGCCCGAAGCATCAACAGTCCAGTCATAAAGGCGAACACGGCTAAGATCCAAAGTATTCCGAAATCCGTCCCATTCAACTGCGGAATATCAGAAACTTTGGAGGGGGTTCTGTAGGCTGTCTAAAAATGACTAAACAGACAAGCCATTAAGGAAGCAGAGTCTCAAGCTCTAGACGCGAGGAATCGATGCCCGCGTCTCAGCATTAAGACGCGTTGGCTCTACACCCGCGCCTCAACGTCCAGACGCGTCGGCCCAAAGCCCGCGTCTCGGCATCAAGGCGCGTCGGCCCGACGCCCGCGCCTCAGCGTCCAGACGTGAAGGCCCGAAGCTCGCGTCTCAGCATTAAGGCGCGTTGGCTCGACGCCCGCGTCTCAAACTTAAGGCGCGTTTGGCCCAACGCCCGCGTCTCAGTTGCAACTGCCCTGATTGCGGGGCCAGTCACCGCGCATGTAGCGGGTAGGGGCCCTCATTCGGGAGCGTTTTCAGGAGGCACCTTCACCCCCTGAGACCCCTATAAATAGCCTTGTTTGCTATCAGGAAAGGAGAGAGCTTTGGGAGAGCTTTAGAGAGCTTTTGGAGAGATCGAAGCTTTGGAGAAGCGAGAATTAAGAAGGTCAAGGCATCATCAAGATCGATCAAATCCAGGCAAGAGGATCATCAAGAGGGAAGCACAACTTCAGCAACAGACAGAGGGAGGAGACTCTTCAGCGAGCTTACTGAGTACTAGCGCTCTTCGCCTACCTCCTTTGAGAGTTTGGTAGACGGAGCTGAGTTACTCTTTCTACCGACCAAAGAGAAGACCCCCGACGGTCCAGGACGGTCATCTGGTCAACGGAGAACAAGATTCACTCTCCACCGCCACACGAAGAACCCAGCATTAAACAAAGGGGGATTCAAGCTTCAACATCCTCCCTCCCTTGTAACTGGAAGGAAAAGTCTTGTTGTAATCTTTTATCTGATTCAAAGAAATCTTTACACACAATTCCCTCTTTCTTTTTCCGGCCCAAACATACGTGAAGTCCAACCTTTCACCTCTACGTAAAGTCCAACGGCCATAACACTTCACCTCTACGTGAAGTCTCTCCACCTCTACGTGAAGCTCCAATCGGCCACAACTCTTCACCTCACGTGAAGTTCCAATAAACTTCTCGAGAACCCAAATAGCTTCATATGGGTTGCATCACCAATGGCTGCGCCTTTATGTAAGATCACCTAGAGGGGGGGGTGAATAGGTGATGGCTAATCTAATGGTCACTTATGAACAATTAATGCTGAATAAAACTAAGATGACCAAATAAAACTTTTTTAATTAAACACTTATGTATAACACAAGAGTGTTGCCAAATTCACCTTGCGAGGCTCTGGACAAGCTCCTCTAGATTCCCCTTGAATGGGTTGAGGTGCCGCGTTGGCTCTCTTGGTTGAATACTAGTGTTAACAACAATCCCAAGCAAGTATAGCAATTATGAGCACAAGGGTATATCATGCATATAAGAGATAAAGACTATAAAGTAATGCAAGATATAAAAGACAAAGAGAGAAGGAGAGATAGAGTGAGCAATCGCAAACACAAAGGGTTTGTTTCGAGGTTCGAGCACACTTGCTCTACATCCCCGCCTTCGACACACGAAGGATTTTCACTATGCACGATCCAACCGGATCTCTCCTTGGTGCCGCAACACCTACAATCCCTCGGACTCTCTAGTCCCTTACACACCACAAGCCCACCGGCTCGTCGAGGCCGACCTCAAGCTACAAGAGTTCGCACCCGAACCCTAAACAACCACGAGCACACTGCCCGTCTCCTCAAAGTACAAGATGAAATCTTGGTGATCTAAACACTTGATCACCTACAAAAGCTCTCACTACAACACCTATAGGATGAATAGCTCAATGGATGCTCAAGTGTTGTGTGAGAAATCAAGGAAAGAACTTTTGATGGAAAACTCAAGAAATCACAATAAGCACTCTCTTGATAAAATCCCTTTTGATAGGAAATATTGGCACTCTATTTTGTGGAGAAAACTCTGCTAAAAGAATGGAAATAACTGGACAAAGCTCTCCTAAAATCTTGGCTCAAAACAATGACAAAACCCCCTTTTATAGAGGTCAGAAAAATCTGACCGTTGGGGTCTGTCAGAGCTGCCGGTCGACCGCCCGGTCGACCGGTAACGGTCAAAAATCTGACCGTTACAGCCTCCGGTCGACTGGCCCGGTCGACCGAGAAGAACAGAGAGCACTGCTCTCAGTTCCGGTCGACCGGCCCGGTCGACCGCACAAAACTGCCAGACGTACACAGTTTTGTGCACGTTGGTCGACCGGCCCTGTCGACCGACCTCTGTGCAATGGGTTAACTTGGAGCACAGTTTTGAGGTCTAAAACGTTCGAATTTGGGAATAAGTATATAGGATGAATTTGTAGATATTGAAGTCTTCTTCTAATGCAACTTAAATCAAATCAATATTAATTCGGAATTGAAAGTTATCAATAAAATACTAAAAGGTATCAAATCAGAAACTGAAAACTGTTTTTCAGACTTCAACCCAATATTTGACATTCTTAACATTTAAATAAGAAAATGATTATTGAATATTAAATGTAGCTCTGAAAGTCATCTTTAAAATGCAATATAAATCATGTTAATTGAATATAGGAATCAAAAGTTATGACTAGAAAACTAAAAATGTGTCGAGCAGATCAGCAGGACGGACGAGAGTTCTAAAAAGGTTTTGGTTAAAAACACATGTATATTTGAAACACCAAAAACCAAAACGGTATTTTTCTAGAACTAAAAATCTTTTATGAAACACATAAATCAAGAGTGTGTGTGTGATATGAACTTGAGCAATCCACCAACTATCTATCATTTACATTTTAACTAAAACAAAAAAAAAAAAATCTTATACCTAGACACAAGTCTTCAACTTCTTGAAGTCTTCCCTTGAAGGCTTCTCATCTTCTTGACTTGGTCCAAATGCAATCCACCGAGCTCATCTCTAGATGTGTTCTTGATGCATAGGCTCGTGAATCAACCGGTGCTAGCTTCCAACTTGTCTTTAAATCCTTTGTTGAAGCTCCACACCTACTAAGATCTTGATAAAGAATCTGTCACTAATTAAACACAAGATCATTAGTAATCATAACTTCATGAGTTGATCGTCATCAAAACTAGGGTGATAGGCCTTTGGCCAACAATCTCCCCCTTTTTGATGATGACAAAACTCATGAAGTTATATATGCATGGATTAAAGTAAAGCTTCAAAGAAGCTCCCCTTAACTCATGCATATCAAATAAGCAATAGATAAGGCAATGAGGCACGTGAATATGTATGCAAGTGTGGAGATAAAACATGCAACAAGCATAAATCAAAATCTTTTTTCCTATTTGCAATACAAATATATATATGCATAAATACAAATCTTATACAACCTTAAGTAAGGAAGACAAATACTTCTCCCCTTAAGTAAGGAAATCATGCATATATCACAAATACATCACAAATACTTCTCCCCCTTTTTGTCAATCATCAACAAAGGGTTCAAAGTAAAAGCAAATCAAAACAAATTTTTCTCCCCCTTTTTGTCAAAAACAAAAGAATCAAGAAGGGGTAAATACAAATCAACCAATAAGGATTTATATGCGATATACATTCATGAAGAGAAGACGTTAAGTTAGCTTCCCTACAATGTGCATTGCATGAAAGAGGGATGTGAAGCCCTAATTCACACAACACAACTATGTAATGCATAGAAGGAGATGTGAAGCTCCACCTACACACGTGTACCATATAAAGAAGAGATGTTAAGCTCCTCAATACACAATACACTCAACATGAATCTATATGTAAGAGAGATGTTAAGCTCTCCTTGCATATAGGCAATACAAAACACAAGTTCATATTAAATATTTTTTTTTTTTAAAACAAAATCTTGATAAGCAAACATATAGTATATAATATACGTGTGTAAATCAAGCACAAAAGATCACATATATGTATGAAAAGATAATATCAATTGAAGTAGATGCATACATACATGAAAGAACAACATATGAGTATACACAATAAGAGGTCATATTGATACCAATTGAAAATATCCAATGATACCAATTGTAAGATTAAGCTTAAGTGTATATATCATAAAATCTACCACATGAAGAATTCGAACTAGTTAAATGAAGGTGTTTAACAACTAGTACGAAATCCTTCAATCAAGGAATAAGTCACAAGTTTTTCATGAAATACCAATGAAACACAAGGCACTAAAAAACACTCTATCCACAAAATCCATATCAAAAAGAAGTGAGTGTGCTAGTGTTATGTGGAAAATGGTATCATGAAAAATAATAATAAAACTCAATATTCCTTAAAATTTTGAAATCATGAAATCCATCACAAAAATTTTATTAAAAAAATTTTTTTTATTAAAAACTAAAATTTATATTTCAAGATATATGTATGTTTTGACAAGACATTAAGTATACATACATATTCTTAAACAAATTTGAGTCTATATATAGATTTGCATGAAAGGCAAATGACTCAAGAGGTATCCATGTATATCTGAATGTTTTGGCAAGACTAACATATACATGAAATGAAAGCACACGATCAAGGCATAAATCCGAAATGGGAATACAAGTTTAAAATGTAATAATCATCAAAACTTAGGCTATACTAACACACCTAATGGGCACAAATAAGCATTCAAACCCAATCATATATAGATTTATTTGTGATCCATAATGTGTATAAGTATAAATCCAAGTGTTGACACATGCTAACATTTAAACTAATATTCAAATCATGAAGCATCAAATAAATTTTGAAAATACAAAAGAATTTATCCATATGATTTCAAATGGGATCATGTGAATCAATTTGAAGAATAGATAACTAGTTTAAATGGATTTTGACAAACTAGTTAAAGATCCTTCAAAAATACAAAGTCAAATGTTTTCCATGAATAATACTAAATACATAAAAGTTCAAGCACTCATAGTCCATAAAGCTCAAAAATTATCTTTTATCATAAAAGATGAGTGTTCAAAGGTTATGTAAATGGTATTTTCATGAAAATAGAAAGTGAAGCATGAATCTCATGAAAATCTTATTTTTCATCTTAAAACAAATCATATATTTTTCATAAAGTATTTTGTATTTAGCAATGCTTTATGAAAATAGTCATTCAAGCTCAAAAAGATCATAAATCACATTTTGTACAAATCAAAAACATGAAAAATCATTTTTTTTATTATTATTTATTTAAAATACTAATCTTCATGGTATATGTATGATTTATCCAATTCTAACAATATGCATACATATCCCAAATATAAAAGAGTCTATTAAAGATATTTGCATGGAAGCAAGAGACTCACGGGTATACATGTATATTTATTAGATTTGAGTTAAACATGCATATACATGAAGTGGAACATAAAATAGGTAAAACATGTATAACGGAGAATCATCAAAACTAGTCTACACATATGCATATAGTGGATACAAGTGAGCATGAAGTTCAAAATATATGAGTCAATTGTAGTTCACTATTTATATATGTATAAAAGCAAGTTTGATACATTCTACATCTAAGCATGTAAATACCATATGAAGCACAAATCAAATAAAATCATGAACATGCTTATGAATATGACATAAGTAAAAGCATGTACATAAAAAGTAAGAGTTTAGAAATTGTTACCACTCCAAAGCTCCATAGCATGGTGGTCTTTCCACCAAAATCTCCTTGATAGAAATGCATCCAAAAGTTTGTCCATCATATCCATTGCATTTGCTATCAAGGCACCAATCCTCTCACGTTTTGTGAGAGCCCTCACCTACATCAAAATCAAAGGGTGGGGTTTTGGTACCCATATTTTCTTGGGTCCTTTGGGTTAGCTTTATTATAAGGATCCCAAAATCTATTATACTTAGCAAAATATAAATGTGGTTTCTTATCAAAACAATATTTTGCTAAATGGCCTTTGCGGCCACAATGTGTACATACGTACACTTAGCATGATGCTTATGAGTGTGATTGTGATCGTGTGTGCAACATAAGCATGATGTGTATGTGCATGAGCATGTGGAACTTGTTTCTTTTGAAACAAGGATTCCAATCTAGTATGATTGAATGCACATGAGCTCAATTAAGAGCTCAAATTATCAATTTTATTTTTCAAATTTTTAATCTCATTTTGATCAATGTGTGCATAGAAGCATGATGAGATATAGAATCACTTTTCTTTTTCTTTTGAGAAACAAAATCTTTTTCTTTTTCACAAATTTTTCTTTTCAAAGATTTATTTTCTTGAAAAACATCTTCCTTTGTTTTTCCACCAAATCAATCTTATTTTTCAAAATCATATTTCCTTCACATAAAACATTCAATTTAGACATCAAGGAAATATTCTCATTTTTCAAATCTTCATTTTCTTTTTCTAAGCATGCCATTTTATTTCTAAAGAAACTTTATCATTGAGCATGGAATCAAAATTCTTTTTTAAAATGTTATTTTCTTTTTCTAAACATGCAATGTTAGATTTAAAAGAATCTTGTTCTATATGCATGCAAGCAATTTTCTTTTTCAAATTTTTATTATTCTTTTTAATCATGTCATATTTCTCAAGCAATAATTGGCAAAATGTATTAAGCTCATCATATGACATATTAACATCCTCATCCTCGGATTCGGAGTTTACCTCAAGGGGGTTATCCCCTTGGACCATATAGCATACGTTGGAGATGTCGCTTCCAACGTCCGAATCGCTCCCCGCATAGTATAGGTCCTTTTCGCCAAGGGAGGTGATGATGTTCCAAGCTACAAAAGCCGATTCAACATTAGAAACCCTAGATAAATAATCATCATTAGGGTTGACTTAATAGCATGAAGGGCTTTTGCATTAGCCTCAATGTTCTTACCATTTAAGCAATATTCTTTATTAGTTGTGGCAAGATATACACTGAGGCCAACTCCTTTGAGGAACAAAGACATCTTAACCTTCCAAATTTGGATGTTAAGAGTGTCAAAGGTGGGTGGTGACATGAAGTCCATGGTGTGTGTACAAAATATTGTGATTAGCCTAAAGGAGGATCTTTTAACTCTAGGTTGTTAGACCCAAATCAAGAGCACTAGCTCTGATACCAATTGTAAGATCACCTAGAGGGGGGGTGAATAGGTGATGGCTAATCTAATGGTCACTTATGAATAATTAATGCGGAATTAAAACTAAGATGACCAAATAAAACTTCTTTTAATTAAACACTTATGTATAACACAAGAGTGTTGCCAAATTCCCCTTGCGAGGCTCTGGACAAGCTCCTCTAGATTCCCCTTGAATGGGTTGAGGTGCCGCGTTGGCTCTCTTGGTTGAATACTAGTGTTAACAACAATCCCAAGCAAGTATAGCAATTATGAGCACAAGGGTATATCATGCATATAAGAGATAAAGACTATAAAGTAATGCAAGATATAAAAGACAAAGAGAGAAGGAGAGATAGAGTGAGCAATCGCAAACACAAAGGGTTTGTTTCGAGGTTCGAGCACACTTGCTCTACATCCCCGCCTTCGACACACGAAGGATTTTCACTATGCACGATCCAACCGGATCTCTCCTTGGTGCCGCAACACCTACAATCCCTCGGACTCTCTAGTCCCTTACACACCACAAGCCACCGGCTCGTCGAGGCCGCACCTAAAGCTACAAGAGTTCGCACCCGAACCCTAAACAACCACGAGCACA
Organism: Agave tequilana; assembly: GCA_038442645.1. Taxonomy (NCBI): domain Eukaryota; kingdom Viridiplantae; phylum Streptophyta; class Magnoliopsida; order Asparagales; family Asparagaceae; genus Agave; species Agave tequilana. Next base: position 131,269 of record JAVJIF010007376.1, on the reverse strand, counting down.
CTTGCCGTCTCCTCAAAGTACAAGATGAAATCTTGGTGATCTAAACACTTGATCACCTACAAAAGCTCTCACTACAAACACCTATAGGATGAATAGCTCAATGGATGCTCAAGTGTTTGTGTGAGAAATCAAGGAAAGAACTTTTGATGGAAAACTCAAGAAATCACAATAAACACTCTCTTGATAAAATCCCTTTTGATAGGAAATATTGGCACTCTATTTTGTGGAGAAAACTCTGCTAAAAGAATGGAAATAACTGGACAAAGCTCTCCTAAAATCTTGGCTCAAAACAATGACAAAACCCCCTTTTATAGAGGTCAGAAAAATCTGACCGTTGGGTCTGTCAGAGCTGCCGGTCGACCGCCCGGTCGACCGGTAACGGTCAAAAATCTGACCGTTACAGCCTCCGGTCGACTGGCCCGGTCGACCGAGAAGAACAGAGAGCACTGCTCTCAGTTCCGGTCGACCGGCCCGGTGACGCACAAAACTGCCAGACGTGCACAGTTTTGTGCACGTCGGTCGACCGGCCCGGTCGACCGACCTCTGTGCAATGGGTTAACTTGGAGCACAGTTTTGAGGTCTAAAACGTTCGCATTTGGGAATAAGTATATAGGATGAATTTGTAGATATTGAAGTGTTCTTTCTAATCCAACTTAAATCAAATCAATATCAATTCGGAATTGAAAGTTATCAATAAAATACTAAAGGGTATCAAATCAGAAACTGAAAACTATTTTTCAGACTTCAACCCAATATTTTACATTCTTAACATTTAAATCAGAAAATGATTATTGAATATTAAATGTAGCTCTGAAAGTCATCTTTAAAATGCAATATAAATCATGTTAATTGAATATAGGAATCAAAAGTTATGACTAGAAAACTAAAAGTGTGTCGAGCAGATCAGCAGGACGGACGAGAGTTCTAAAAAGGTTTTGGTTAAAAACACATGTATATTTGAAACACCAAAAACCAAAACGGTAGTTTTCTAGAACTAAAAATCTTTTATGAAAAACACATAAATCAAGAGTGTGTGTGTGATATGAACTTAAGCAATCCACCAACTATCTATCATTTACATTTTAACTAAAACAAAAAAAAAAATCTTATACCTAGACACAAGTCTTCAACTTCTTGAAGTCTTCCCTTGAAGGCTTCTCATCTTCTTGACTTGGTCCAAATGCAATCCACCGAGCTCATCTCTAGATGTGTTCTTGATGCATAGGCTCGTGAATCAACCGGTGCTAGCTTCCAACTTGTCTTTAAATCCTTTGTTGAAGCTCCACACCTACTAAGATCTTGATAAAGAATCTGTCACTAATTAACACAAGATCATTAGTAATCATAACTTCATGAGTTGATCATCATCAAAACTAGGGTGATAGGCCTTTGGGCCAACACTTTACTGCTGCCTACGTACTTTGCCTAAGGGATCAAGCCAACCGTAGTTCATTCAAATGAGCTCCATCAAGCTCAAGCACTTGTACCTGAATCTGCAGCAGCGAACCTATCTGGCTGAGTCATATGAACCTCCTCACGACCATCATGGAGAACAACGGCCTTCAACTTGAGCTTATCGCGATTACAAGCTTAAAATTCATGCTTCTTTACCCACAAGCGTGGTTTTACCTTGGTTCTAATGGCTGCAAACAACTCGACATCCTAAACAATGTCTTCAACCTGTTCAGTATCAACCTTGGCTACATGATCTCCACCCGGTGTCACATCCGGTGATGTCTTCACTGATACCGAACCAACTGGAGATGGTAGAGTAGCATCAACCTCCACCTGCTGCAATACTTCCTTGGTCTCCGTTATCTCCACCTGCTGAGAGACGGTAGACTTCAACACTGTAGTCTCATCGAACGTGACATGCCGGCTCAACACGATCTTCTTATTTTCGGGGTCCCACAACCTGTAGCCATTCCTTTTGACACCCAAAAACACAAATTTCTTTGTTCGCGGATTGACCTTGTCATCCTGACATGAAGTAGGTCGGATTTTAAATTCTCGCAGCAAACCATGATCTTGAGTAGCTTCCCAGACAAAATTTCCAATGGAGCTTTACCTCCTATCGTAGTCGATCCATTTATGAGATGGCTAGCATACACAATAGCCTCAGCCCAAAATGATTTGTCTAATCTTGCATTAGACAACAAACACCGAACCTTCTCCAGTAAGGAACGGTTTACTTCCTTAGCCAACCCATTTATAATTTTTGTGAAGTGAGTAGCAATACCGGTGTTCTGGCCAAATCATAGGAATTGATTCATGTCTCTTCCAATATTACCAATCTGTAGCTCCTTGATCTTCCTGCCTATTTGCTTCTCCATTCTCCTTTCCACTTCACCAACATATCTAGGGATTGGGATTGTTGGGATTTGGGTCGAACAAATAGTCTCACATAGGCTAGACGTGGGGATTGTCTTGGGTTTATAAGGATTTGGGCAACTCCACCTAACAGGGTAGTCTTTTGAGATGGTGTCCCAAGTCCTTCAATTGGTATCAGAGCCATGCCCCGAGCTTAGTCGTGTGTGTGGGTGATGTTCGACGATGTAGATCCCAATGGCGCAAAGGCGCAATGGGTCTGCCCACCCCACTGGCGCAAAAAGGCGCAATAGGCCCCTGTGAAGCTAATGTTGGGCTCTCGAGAAATTTGGCAGTGGTGCTCCTTTGCAATGGGCGTGCCGGCTACCACGTGGTGTAGAGGAGTGACCAACTGCAGTACTTCACATAAGGCGTGCCGTATCCTTACGGAGTGAAGAGTTGGATCTCGATGGAGCATTTGATCTTCCAGTATGAAGATAATTGAGCTTGCAGGGAGACTCTTTGTTCGAGGAGGGGATTGTTGGGATTTGGGTCGAACAAATAGTCCCACATCGGCTAGACGTGGGGATGGTCTTGGGTTATAAGGATTTGAGCAATACCACCTAACAAGCTAGTCTTTTGGGATGGTGCCCCAAGTCCTTCAAAGAGATACTGAGATTTTAGGCACATGATTGTAGATTCACCCTCAGTTGATATTGTGGGTTTGTCTCTTTTGAGTTGCAACTCGTAAAACTACAAGTCATAAAACTTTTTTTTCTATTTTTGTTTTTCGTTTTGCTGCAAAACTACTTGCAAAATGATCATCCTTATTTTTTTTACTTACAGTTGCTACAGTTAATTTTGTGGTCATGTAAATCTCACTTTTACATTCACATTTTCCCAGTCGTAGCTGTTACAGTTAATTTCGTGGTCATGTAAATCACATTTGTATTTGTAGGCTGTCTAAAAATCAATAAGGACAAGCCATCAGACGCGTGCCTCACTTCAACGTGAATGTCACGTTTCAACTAAAACCGGACCTCGCGTCCAAAAGAAAACAGAAACTTCAGACGCGGGTCTGAGTAACTCTGTGTCACACGTGAGTCTGAGTAACTTCGCCTCCCATGCGACTCTGAGCAACTCTGTGCCACGCTTCAAACGCGGGTCTGAGCAACTCCGCGTCACGTTTCAAACGTGGGACTGAGCAACTCCATGTTCTAACTGAGACATCCGCGTCTACAACAAGCAACGCGAGGTCCGCGTCTAGCGCTAGACCCGTGTTCTTTTATAACTGATCTCCATTACTGGGTCAATTAGCTCCTAATGTAATGGGGAGTTAATCCCCATAATGGAGAATTTTTAGGGGACAATAATACCCTAGGACTCCCTACAAATATCCTAAGGAGCTATAAAAATGGGGCCAGAGAGGAGAAAAGAGGTGAGTTTGGAGGATTGAGAGCTGAGAATTTTCAAGCTAAAAGATTCTTGTTTTTCCTCTTACTTTTGAGGGAGAGAGAAAAGGAATAATAAGTGTACATTAAAGACTTAGTGTGTTACAAACAGAGCTCTCTCCTGATTGATTTTTGAGAGTGTCCTGAAGAGTAGCTTGGCATTCGGCCAAATAATGGAGAACAAGAATCACACTCCATCGCCACGTGAAGAACCCAGCCTTAATCAAAGGGGATATCATACCTTCTTTCCTCTTTATAATCAGAATCGTTCCATTGTAACTTTCAACCACTCAAAGAAACTTTACATCGAGCCAATTTTTTTGACCAAATAAAATATGGCGACTCTGCTAAGGACTACTTTCTCCACCGACGAGAACATCGTGGCGCAAGCTGATGTCCAGCTCTTGGTAAGATGGTGGAATCCCTAGTCGTTGAATTCAATCAAGAAAAGTTTGATGAATTTCTTTCCTCAGGCTCTGCCAGTCACAAGGGCGGCAATATTGCAAAATCTCTTCAGAGACTCGCTCTCGAATCTCTTCGGAGATTACTCCTAAAGTGGCCCACACCGCTGCTCACAATGCAAGCTGAAGAGGTTCTGAAAATCTATCGTGCAACCCATGCAGCCCGCGTCAACGTCTTTCAAGAGACTTGTAGGGCAAGTGCGTCAGCGCACGATCAAAGTGATGGTGAAGATCAATTCTGCCATCTTTCTCTTCTCCAAACTCTGCAATTTCAGGTTGCCGAGGGTTCCCAACAGCCCCTGTGACTCAACGGAATGCTGAACTTCGACGAAAGCGTCACACACGTTGATAACTAATTTAAGATTTTGCAGAAGTCATCTATTCTGCAGATTCAAAATGTGAGGTTCACACCCCGCGTCCCTCAAGGCAATGCGAGGTTCGCGTCAACATGAGACCCGCGTTCCGCTTACCCGAAATGCGAGACCCGCATTCTGCCAGCATCAGAACATGAGTCCCATGTTTCTGGTTCTAAATGCGAGACTCGCATTTTGAGGCAAACTCAACCAGTGCCGGAAGCTCACGTTTCTACTTCAAAATGCGCTGCGTTTTGCCTGCTTCAGAGCGTGACTCCCATATTTTTAACTTTAAATGCAATTACTACGTTTCAACACAACGCGAGGTCCGCGTTTCAACAAAGAAACATGAGACCGACATTCAGAATGGTATGTCTTCAAGACATAAAAAGCCAAAAAGCCCTCACCCCCAGGGGTTCGAGGCTAGTTCCTTAGATGTTCCCTCAATGGACCTGAGGGACTAGCTGACAAGGAAGAGGAGCGTCCATCAAATCGCCCCTCGGTGTCACTGCGAGCAACTCACCTCAGCAATACCCTCTGATTGTCATTGCGGCTTTTAAATAAATAAACCTTCAGTTTGTAGCCAGTTGTCAGCGGGCTTCAAACTCAGCGAGAGATGACAATCTTGGAAGAAGATTATTCTCCGATATCGAGTTCCCTAAAGTGAATGCATACATGGTGGGGCCGAGTTTCACACCAAGTAAGTCCAAAGGGAAGCAACCAACTGTTTGTTCAGAGGAGTCGGATGCTGGTCGGTCTCCAAGTTTGAAGGTTGTTCTTGTAGAACCCGAAGGGGTCTAGGACACACTTAGACCCGCATGGGAACAATCGCCCTAGTCGACTACAGTCTGTTAGCCAGGGGAATTGAGGTGAATGATGAGCACTCTGCCATCATCGAATCTTGGTCTTCAAATTCCAGTTTGGAAACAATCACTTGCTTATATGGCGGGAACTCCCAAGGAGGTGGCTAAGCGATTCAAAGATCGGGCTCGAGTCCAAAGGGAACAATTCGATATGATTCGAACTCAGTAAGAATCTATCGACATCCTTAAGCAGATTCTATCACAATTGCATAATGATTGAGATTTTTCTTGTACACAAGAATACAGAATTTTAGAACTTAGAATAAAGAGTGCAAGTACTCAATGCTACTGCAATAGCAAGTGGCTATGCGGGTCGTGATCCACGAGGAGGGACTAGAGATGAAAGCTTTTTTAGCAAGTACTCTTTTAAGTTACAAAGAATGGTTAAAGATCTTCTTTTAGTTCTTTAAAAGAAAACGAAAAAAGAGTTAAAGTTAAGTTACAAAGAAAGTTGTAGATAAAGAAGGCAGAGAAAATGGAAGTGGATATGTAAAAAGAAGTTGAAAAAGAGTGAAAGAGATTTGGAAGATTATGGTGTTGGTAATGTACACTAAATTAAAAGAAAATAAAACTAAAACCTAAAAAAGTTACTTACCTCTTCGGCGCCTGCTTACCTTTGACCCGTATCGACGATGTACCTTTGCTTGAAGGCGAGTGAAGTATGACAAATAGGATCTTGGCCATTCCCGTATTACACTATGAATTGAAGGGGCAAGCTACACTATTATAGAAATGGATATCCATCAACATAAGCCATCAACGGCACTTGCAAGGGCAAGGCAACTTTGAGGCTATCGGTTTCATTGGATCCACAAACACAGAAGAGGGAAGTAAACGAAAACAAGAGTAAAGAAGAAAAAGAAACTTTGATTCGATTCAAATAACAATGGAAGAAAAGATCACTTACACCGGTGTCACCTTCAGTACAAGATTGCTCTCATTCCTCCATGAAAGTATCCTCTCCTCTCAGTTACATAAAGAAAATAAAAATTACATGAAAGAAAATAAAAAACCTAAGTTATAAACTACAAATTAGCCTAAATTCTACTCTTTGCTTGGTCGTCTCTTGTTGTCTCTGAAAAACCCTGTATTTATAGGTAAAAACCAACAGGGAGAGGCATACAAAGATAGGGGGAGTAAATGCTCCCCCAACAACCTCCAACAAGCCGTGAAAATGCGGCTATTACCGCGTTTTCGTGGCCAGGGTGTGGCCAGGTGGCCATACCCTTTTGGTGGTACTCCTTGACTTCACGATTTGCTTTTATCTTGTTCTGAATTTCTCGTTTCAGCTTCTGAATTTGATGAAACGGCCTTTGATCTTGGGCTTTAACCAATAGATTTGTAGAGATTTGTTCTAACTGGTTTTCAACCGATCTAATTTGTCCTGATTTTCTGATTTCAAATTAATTCTAAATTAAATCAGAATTTTGATGGGCTTTGGGCTCGTTCTCTTTCCTTTCCTTTAGCCATAAGCCTGCAAATAAATTAGACAAAAATTAGGATTAAAAGCAGAGTTTATTATATAATAAGTATGAGAATATGATTATAATTATGCAACGACGATTATATCCTCATACCTATCTTTTGCTCGTCCTCGAGCAAAACAACAAAACTAAACCAAAGATTTATTAGACCACTTTCGCAGGTCATGCGATTGCACTGAGCATGTACAACAAGCCGTTAAACCTCTAGGTTCCCCCTAGATGACGAGTTTTATCTCGTGAGGGTTTTCAGCGGATTGCACCAATAAAATCCATAAAGAAAGAGAAAAATGTTAGTATTTTGAAAAACACATTTTGAAAGAAAAAATATTTGAAATATTATTGTAAGAATTAAGTAATCTATAAATTATAGGAAAATCGAATTTTTTCATTCCTAAACTTAATCTCTATTCAAAGTTTTTTATCAATCAAAGTAACGAGTCAAATTATACTTCTCGTCTAGTCTATTACTATATCCTAAGTCATATGCACCTTCGTGACCGTGAAATTTTAACTAAGGGTTCCTTAACTCTAACTCTTATGTCTTATTTATTTATTTATTTATTTATTTTTGGTGGTATTATTCCTTAGTTCTATTAGGCTTTCTAATCTGCCCATGTAATGAGCCTTTAATCGGTGACTCCCAAATCAAACGGTCTTAAGGCACCGGGTGAGAAAACACCTCAAGGACTTAAGGATTCGAGCAAACAAGGCCACAAAACTAAGGATTTTATTATATGAACCGCTTTAAAGCGTGAATATACTTTATGTACCCAGTTTAATCAAAGAATTTTATATATATTTTTTTCTTTTTCTCTTTTTTTTTCAAACTTATTTAATAATCTTTTGCATAAATACCAAGGCTTACTTAGGTCAAAGCACCTAACTAATCAATAATTAGATTTGTTTATTTCATAGATATACAGATATATTTATATTTTTGAATAAGGCATAAAAATCTTTGTTTTTGAACCCTAAGTGTGTAAGTGTATAAAGTGCGCATATTTCATCAAGGCAAAGATCAAGACTAAATTACTTTGACAAATTATCTTCCTAAGCCTAAAATTCAAACAAATAATCTTATTTTGACCAAGTATAAGAAATCCTAATTATGATTCTCCTGTTCCTTAAAATTGACTTAATTTCTTACAAAAAATATGTCAAAATATTGTTTCTCTTTTCAAAAAGTTTTTTTAAAAGTAAAGAAAACGTTAATTTTTAAATTTTTAATTTTTTTAATTTTATTTTTAATAAAAAGGAAAACCTAAGTTATGTTAGACCCTCCCCTATACCTATCTCATGTATTGTCCTCAATGTATGAATTAATGCATAGATGTATGAAAAAGAAGAAAGGTAAGGAAAATATTACCTTAAGGTGGTGGTTCCGATGGTGGTCTGATTGGTCCACGAAATTCGGCTCAATCTAATTTGCGTGAAGTTTGGAGGAACCCACTAGAAATCTCTCTAATATAACCCACTAAAATGATGTATGTATGAATGATTTTGAATAAGAATTTTACTCCATCTAATTTCCAAATTTCACAAATAATTTCGGAGTCAATTTTATCAACAGCCTTGTCCCAAAATGGAGTGTGAAAAGATGGAATGATTGACTTGGACTTAGAAAGTACGAGAACTAATACCAACTAAGAAAAGTGACTTAAGTCAAGTAAAGATTCAGGAGTCAAGATGGTTTAAGAAGTGGGTTCAAATCAAGAAGTTGAAACTCAAGTCCACATTCATTTTCCAACAACGAAATGTGACTTAACATTGGTAATTCAAGTTCAAGAATGAGAGGTGTGAGAATCAAAACTAACTCTGAAATATTATTCAAGTTGGGTAACAAAATAGGAGTCAATATTGAATCAGGAATTTGAACTGGATCACAAATTTGAGAATCTAGGTCATATTTCTCATTGAGTTCAATTTCATAAAAATGAGAACTTGCCAATTTGTCAATGGGACTTTCAAAAGTATTCAAGTCAAGTTCTATATGATGATCATAAAAGATTGGCGATTCAATTTCATGATGAATTGGCACAGGATCCAATGTTGACTCAGGAAAAAGATTGAAATCAGGTGAAGACACTGGAGTCATTATTGAATCAGGAAGTAGAATTGAATTACTAAGTTTAGGTTCAGGATCATATTCATTCTCAAGTTCAATTTCAGAAAACGGATAACTTGCCAAAATTTCAATTTCGTTTTCAAAATTTGGGGTTTGGGCAAGTTCAAATGAGTGTGCTGAAATAGAATCTTGTTTTCCAAAACAAGATGATTATCCGGCTCCAACAGAATGGTTAGTGATATCAAAAATTATCAAACGGTGAGAATGAAGAGTTTGGACCACTATATCTAGTCATGATTACGAGCGATTTGAGCCTGAGTCATGGCTTCAAGCATCTTTTCATAGTTGGTTGGTTCATCATTTTGTTACGATTGGACTTATAAAAATGAAGTTTTGTTTTAGAATATGTAGTGAAATTGTCAGTCCATAAAATTTTGTGATTGTTGCTTGGACTCATGCATACTCATTTCAAGATTGATGGTTTTCTGTTTTGAACTGGTGAAACTGAGTATGAATCTTAGAAATATTGTGGACAAGGTGGATAAGGAGGACAAGTTGGTTGAAAATTAGACTCGGGGGAGGTGAATCCCCATTGACTCTATGAAGAGTTGAAATTATTTTGAAAATTATGGTCATAAGATTGGAGGCATGTGTTATATTGATTCCAATAAGACCAATCCGGCACACTAGGTTGGTTAAAGGTATGACATGCCGGGTGTGTAATATCCGTAAAAGAGGTCGGGTGTAATATAGATTACCATTAAAATTAAAGGAAATTATTATTATAAGTCATATCACACAGGAACTATCAAACAAAAATAAAGAAAAACAAACAAATAAGAAGAAAAAAAATATAACCTAAGTTAGGGTAAACTTTAGACCGAGACGACTCCTAACTATTTAGACTATCCACGGGGGGTATATTGCTGAATCTGACCGCAAGTTAATCGGCCAGATAGGGGCAAGACCAGTGGGTGGTATCCGTGCCTAAGCAACGGGCCTAATTATGTCAAACCACTAACCTTCGGAGTTTCACCCTTCAATCCTCAACCTTAGACATCGATTTGAAAAGAGTCAAATTCAAATAAACTTCGCCCTTAGGTTAGTCTCCTATTTGAGTCCGAGATGTCCCTAGGGTCAACGTCTACTCAATTTAATTAGGCTTAGGTTAGTGAGTGAGGAGATTGTTTTTAGGCTAAGAGAGGGTAATGACTTCCCCACCTTATCTTGTTTATAGGACAAGCTCTTAAATCAATTTAGTACAGTGTACAAGTATATAAAAAAAGTAACACTCATGCAATATTTCATATAAGAATGAACCTTATACTAAATGCTATGCACGCATACCTTGGCACCAGCACTCTTCAACAGTAAAGAGAAAATGTAATGAAATAGACACGTGCGTAAATGCAAAGTCTAAATCATTTTTATCATTTACAATCAATCTTTTACTGTTGTGTTAGAAATAGATATACAGTGAGTCAAATAAGAAAATAAATAGCTACAGATATTAAACTTTACAATTCAGCCAACCTGCAGAAAATACAAGTTAGTAGTTCACTCAGATTGCCATAGGAATGTAGCAAATCTGAGGGCTTCTGGACTCTGCTTTCTTGAGCAGAGTCCAGGGCCACTTATATGTTCAGTGCAGCAAAAAAATTTTTGTTTGTTAAATCTGTACATCAAGAACAAAGAAGAAAGTTAAGCAAAAATGTAAACTAAAAAGAGAATTACCTACCGTCCCTCCCCGGCAACGGCGCCAAAATTTGATTGAGGTTTTTTCTGCACTCAAGAATACAGAATTTTAGAACTTAGAATAAAGAGTGCAAGTGCTCAATACTGCCGCAATAGCAAGTGGCTATGCGGGTCATGATCCACAAGGAGGGACTAGCGATGAAAGCTTTTTTAGCAACTACTCTTTTAAGTTACAAAGAATGGTTAAAGATCTTCTTTATAGTTCTTTAAAAGAAAATGAAAAAGAGTTAAAGTTAAGTTAGAAGAAAGTGTCAGATAGAGAAGGTGGAGAAAATAGAAATGGATATGTACAAAGAAGTTGAAAAAGAGTGAAAGAGATTTGGAAGATTATGGTGTTGGTAATTTATACTAAAATTAAAAGAAAAGAAAACTAAAACCTAAAAAAGTTACTTACCTCTTTAGCGCCTGCTTACCTTTGACCCGTATCGACGATATACCTTTGCTTGAAGGCGAGCGACGAATAACAAATAGGATCTTGGCCATTCCCGTATTACACTATGAATTGAAGGGGCAAGCTATACTATCATAGAAATAGATATCCATCACCATAAGCCATCAACGGCACCTGCAAGGGCAAGACAACTTCAAGGCTATCAGTTTCATTTGGATCCACAGACAGAGAAGAGGAAATAAATGAAAACAAGAGTAAAGAAGAAAAAGAAATTTCGATTCGATTCAAATAATAATGGAAGAAAAGATCACTTACACCGGTGTCACCTTCAATATAAGCTTGCTCTCATTCCTCCATGAAAGTATCCTCTCCTCTCAGTTACATAATGAAAATAAAAATTACATGAAAGAAAATAAAAAACCTAATTTACAAACTACAAATTAGGCTAAATTCTACTCTCTGCTTGGTCGACTCTTGTGGTCTCTGAAAAACCTTGTATTAATAGACAAAACCCAACAGGGAGAGGCGTACGAAGATAGGGGAAGCAAACGCTCCCCCAACAACCTCCAACAAGCTACAGAAACGGGGCTATTACCGTGATTCCGCGGCCAGGATGTGGCCAGGTGGTCATACCCTGTTGGTGGTACTCCCTGACTTCGCGATTTGCTTTTATCTTGTTCTGGATTTCTCGTTTCAGATTCTAAATTTGATGAAATAGCCTTTGATCTTGGGCTTTAACCAATAGATTTGTAGAGATTTATTCTAACTGGTTTTCAACTGATCTAATTTGCCCTGATCTGTCCTGATTTTCTAATTTTGAATTAATTCTGAATTAAATCAGAATTTTGATGGGCTTTGGGGTCATTTCTCTTTCCTTTCCTTTAGCCATAGGCCTGCAAATAAATTAGACAAAAATTAGGATTAAAAGCAGAGATTATTATATAATAAGTATGAGAATATGATAATAATTATGCAATATCAACGACCGATCACTTAAGGACTAAAAGAAAAGGGTTAAAACTCCTTCTAAGAAGTCTAAAGGCAAACGGAAGAAAGGGAAAAGCTCATCTTTTACAAATACTTAAGAGTGAAAAGCATTCCAATTCTAAGCTACCCAAATCTTCATCTGAAGAGGAGGATAACTCAGAGAATGGGAGAAGTTATTCCAACAGGATAAGCAAATTGGAGCAAAGCCTCGAGACCCTCGCAAACCGAGATGGTCTCTAAGATGTGGGGATAGTCTGAACCTACCTAGCAGAGTGGGACACGGCTCTTTACCCTCCCAAGTTCAAGCACCGACCCTTCATACTTTCGACGGTAAAGGGTCACCGAACCAACACATATACTACTTTAAATCCCAAACTAGGAATATAGTATCAAACGATGCTACCATAACTCGTTTATTTATTGGCAGTCTTAAAGGGGTCGTCTTTGAATGGTTCATGAAATTTTCTGTCAACTCGATTAAGACATGGACCGACCTCGAGAAGTTATTTTTGGCTCGTTTTTTTTGAAGACGATACAGAAATTTCGTTCCCAACTCTCCTCGCAGCCAAGCAAAAGAAAGGAGAGTCCACCAAAATATTCGTCGAGAGATTTCAGAGCATGGAACTCTATTGTCCCATCTGCATGACTCAGTCTACACTGGTTGAGACATTTTATCATAATCTATAAACTTCCCTACTCACTCAAATGGGAGTAGCGAAATGTCACACTTAGAAGCAGTTAGTGCTGCAAGGCGAACAGGTAGAAGAGATTATCGCAAGGGTCAAGTCTGAAGAAAAAGACAGAAAGAGCTCCATCATCTCTGAAGTTATCACATGAGCTTCAGATATTGAAGTGCAAGCAGAATCCTGGGTTGTGGCAACTTCAAGCATAAGATGCGCCACCAGAGTTTCCTCCACTGAAGCAGTAGCAGAGCTTTCCTCTACACTAGTGCTCACGATGGAAATGATTGTTTGAGCCAGCACGAGATCTCCTGTAACCACTGCAACAGTGTTAACATCAACTTGAAGAACCATAGTTATTGAATAAGACTTTTTCCATATCCCACCTGGCTGAAGAGTGGGAGATGAGACTCTTTCATGAGATTTCTCGGGCTAGAATGGTCCCTCCATCACGTCCCCAGCACTTGTAGAAGCCCTTTCAGATTCGATCATAGGAACCTCTGAGCCCCCAATCTGGGACAGTTCCTCGATCATGTCAGTGATGCTAGAGGAAGTCTCCTCAAGAACAGCAGCAGCAACTTCCTCAGAAGCTTGCAAACCTTGAGGATGATAAGATTCGCCCAAAATATCGACAGCATTAGTGGTAAGCTCTTCAGTGCTGGTCACATGAGTCTCTAGTTCATGTCGGGTTGGTTCTGCCATAGTGTCAGCAGGGCTGAGGGTCACCTTATTAGAGTCGGTTACCCGAGTTCCTAAAAAAACGTACAAAAAAGGGAAAATATCATAAATATGTCTATACAAACTACAAAGAAAGGTACAATAGAGCCAGAGTTTACCTTCTACAGAGGTGACGTCCATGTTCTTGGCAGCTAAGTGCGAGAACTTACTACGATCAGGTGCAGGAAGCACATTCTCCTTGTCAACATCCTCCCTGGAGTTATCCACTTTCTCACTAGATAAGGAAGACAACCCTAGGTAGGCGGAACTGTAGGCTGTCTAAAAATCATTAAAAGACAAGCCATTAAAAAAGGCAGAGTTTCAGGTTCTAGACGCAGGACTAATGATGGCCATCCGCGTCTCAGCATCAAGGCGTGAGAGAAACCCGTGTCCCAGCATCAAGGCGCGTGGGCTCAACACCCGCGTCTCAGCATCAAGGCGCGTGGGCTCAACACCCGCGTCTCAGCATCAAGGCGCGTGGGCTCAACACCCGCGTCTCAGCATCAAGGCGCGTGGGCTCAACACCCGCGTCTCAACCTCAGGACGCGAGGGTCCAAGGCCCACGTCTCGGTTATAACCGCCCTGGTTATGGGGCCAGTCACCGCCCACATAGCGGGGAAGTTAGCCCCTCATTGTGGAGCACTTTTAGGGGGCACGTTCACCCCTGAAACCTCTATAAATAGCCCGCCGCTATGAGGAATGGGGGAGACGACACAAGAAACAAGAGATAGACAACAGACTACACGCAGGCAGACAGAGAGAGAAGCAAGAGAGAGCTCAACTCTTCAGCAAGCTTGCTGCGTACAAGTTGCCCTTTGCCTACCTTCTCTTTGAGAGTTTTGGTAGACAGAGCTGTGCTACTCCTTCTACCAGCCGAAGAGAAGATCCCCGAAGGTCTAGACGGTCACCCGGTCAACGGAGAACAAGATTTACTCTCCATCGCCACTCGAAGAACCCAGTCTTAAACAAAGGGAGGATTCAAGGCTCAACATCCTCCCTCCCTTGTAACCGGAATACTAGTCCGTTGTAATTTTTTAATTTGATTCAAGGAAATCTTACTTCGAGCTCGTACCTTCTCCGTGTGCGTACAAGAGATGGCGACTCCGCTGGGGAATTCATTTGTTACCGACGAGCAAATCGTGGCGCAAGGTGACATCCTCCGTAAGGGGAAGATGATCGAATCGCTAGTTGTCGAGTTCGACCAGGCGAAGTACGAAGAGTTTCTCTCTTCCGGCTCCAAGAGCCCAAGGACCCGCGTCTGCCGCAGGGTCTCGACGGGGAATGGCCCCGAAGCCCGACTAAGGCTCTCTCGGGTGCCGCTGCTGCCAACTATGCCAAGCAGGATACACGCGCCAACGCCTCTCAGGAGGCCCGCGTGGTCTCAGGCACAACTGCCGTTGCGACCAACCGCGCCGCGCAGAACACACGCGTCAGCGTCTCTCAGGAGACCCGCGTGGTAAAAATCTCTGGTGTCCAGCATCAGGTCGTCGTTGGTCTCTCTCCACCTCCACGACGCAACCGAAATGCTGAGCGTCGTTAGAGGAGGCGTGCGCGTCAGCTTCAAGTTGGAACTTCTGATTGTCCAACTGAGGCTGCACGCAGCGCACAAACTGGCGTCTTAGCTGCGCTGCATCCAGCGCGCGAAGTTCGCGTTTGGCGGCCCACACACGAGACTCCCCAAGTTAGGTCCTCTGAAGACCAACTCCCCGCGTCCAGGCTGTACAGCATATGGATGCCTCCCGTCTTCGACGTTGCGAGGTTAATCTCTTCGATCCCCCTCCCGTGGATCTGAGGGATTACTTGATGAAGAAAAGAAGTGCCAATCAGGTCACTTCATCATGTTGCTGCCAACGGCTCATCTCTATACTCTCCGAGTGTCGTTGTGGTTCAGGTGTGCACCAGCAGTCTTTAGTTAGACAGCTGACCCTGATACCCCCGTCAGCCAAAAGAAGACGCTCTCATAGGCGGAGGATGTTCTCTGACGCTGAATACCCAGAGCTCACTGCGAATATGACAAGCAGGAGCAGAGGAAAACAGCCTGCAGTCAGCTCTGACGAGTCTGACTCTGAGCCGGAAGGAGTGTATCGACACACTCATACCCGGACCGGGGCCATTCCCCCGATCGACTATAATGCCCTGGCCCGGGCGGTCAAAATGAATGACTCTCATTCTGCTGTAGCAGAATCGCAGGCCTCGAATTCTTCCATCGAGAAGGAGGCCTTCATCTACATGACAAGCACTCCTGAGGAGACGGCCCGGCGCCTGGAGCTGCAAGCCCAGGTCCAGAAGGAACAACTTAAGATGATTGGTTCTCAGCAAGAATCTATCGACTCTCTCAAGCAGATGCTTGCGCAGTTGCTCGAAGACAGGAAGAAATCTCCCCTAAAAAGTCTAAGGGCAAGAAAAAGAGGGAGAAAGCTCGTCTTCTGTGCACCCTGATGGAGAGAAGCCCACCTCGACCTCGTCCAAATCCTCGTCGCAAGGGAAAGACGACCAAAATCAAGGGAAGATTCATTCCGAAAGAATGAATCAATTAGAGCAACGCCTTGAGGCCCTCACCAACTGTGAAGGCCTCCAGGAAGCGGGAGTGGTCCGGCCTTATCCGGCCGAGTGGGACTTGGTTCCATACCCGTCCAAGTTTAAGGCTCCAACCCTCCAAGCATTCGATGGGAAGGGGTCACCCAACCAACACCTCTACTACTTTAAATCCCAAACAGGGAATGTAGTAGACAATGATGCCATCTTGGCACGTCTGTTCATTGGCACCCTGAAAGGGCTCGCCTTCGAATGGTTTATGAAACTCCCAGAGGGCTCCATCAAGAATTGGGGTGATTTGGAGAAGCTATTCCTAACGCGCTTCTTCGAAGACGACTCGGAAGTTACGATGCCCACCTTTTGGCTACCAAACAGCGAAAGGGAGAGTCCGTCAAATCTTTCGTGGAAAGATTTTGGAATGTGGCACTCCGATGTCCGAGCGGCATGACCCAGGTCACCCTGGTAGAAACATGCCGCCACAATCTCCAAACCTCACTCCTTGCTCAAATAGGAGTTGCTGAAAGCCGCACCTGGAAGCAGTTGGTCCAACAAGGTGAACAGGCTGAGGAGATTGTTGCCTGCGTCAGGGCAGAAGAAGGGAAGCCACGGCCAGAGAGGTCAACCTGGCGTGCGCCAGACACATCCCTCCAGACAAAGCGGAAGGATAATTTGGCAACGGAGACCAAATCTCCCGCCAAACCTCAACCGGTCAAGGCGAGTGGCTCTTCAAGCCAGCCACGCGCCAACAAGCAGTATTCTTTCAAGGAGGAACATGTCGATTCGCTCTTTAAGCTACTCAACAAGAGCAATAGACTGAAGCTCCCTGAAGCCAGGCGCCCTGAAGAAGTTGGTAAAACCGACAATCCCAATTACTGCTTATACCACAGGATGTTGGGACACCCCACCAAAAGCTGCTACGTCTTCAAGGACATCCTTCAGGCCCTGATTGACGCGGAGGTATTAAAACTCCGACCAGAGCAGAAGAAGGTGACGGCTAACATGACGTCAGTTCTCCAGTTCGGAAGACAACCCCCAACGCCTTCGGGGTGGTCCCTGTTCCGAAAGGAGAGCTAAGAGTGATCAACACAGATCCTCACCAGCAACAAGAGAAAGGCCTGATACCTGTTCCCACGCCTCGAGGGGAAATCATGTGGGTCCACCCTGACCTTGTTGACACCCAGCAATGGACTACTGTAACTAACAAGAAGTCCAAGGGCAAGGTAAAGGCGTCATCCTGCAATGTGGTGTGTGCCTCTTCTCGAGAAGCGGATACCGATATTCCTTCGCTAACCGACTCAGAAGAGGAGACAATAGTTCTGGCCGCAGAACCCGGTCGGCTGGTGGCGGGAACCCACTCAGGACAGCCCTACTTGAAGCAGTATGGCGAAACGGCGGCAACCCCTCCACAACCAGCTGCAGAGCCAACCGAGCCCTCCACAAAACAACCCATGGAGAAACAGAAGGAGATTCGATTTTCTCGAGCCCTTCAAAATGGCATCGCGGAAGGATCTACGGCGCCTTACCGCTTTGATGTTCTGGCTCAATTGGCCAACATCCCGGCGCAGATTACCCTGTATGAGCTTCTTAGGCTGTCGAAGTCAACCAGAGAAGCTCTACAAGAGGCTCTGGCAAATGCTGAGGTCTTCATAACCCAGGTGCCAAAGGAGGAAGATGTAGGGAATTGTCTCCACACCTCCCAGAATGCCCCCTGCATCACCTTCACGGCAGAGGATATGCAGGTAAAAGGGAAGCATGATCGACCCCTGTACTTCACATGGTATATTGGATCACCCGAAGTGAACCGCATTCAGGTAGATCCAGGGTCCGCGTTGAGCATCATGCCTCGTCGGGTCATGCAACATCTGGGCATCCCTACTCATCGTTTGAGCCCTACCCAGACAACTATCTATGGGTTCAATGCCAACAGGACCCGTCCGATGGGGAAGATCAAGCTCAAATGCCAGATTGGAAGTTTAAAGTCGGAAGTGACATGCTACGTCATTGATGCCGATACTTCCTACAACCTATTGTTGGGACGACCGTGGATTCACCGCAAGTCCATCGTTCCCTCCACTCTCCATCAAGTCATGAAATACATTGACGAGGGTAGAAAGGTGCAGACATTGATTGCCGAAAGGCATCCATTCAAAGGGGTCGAGAATTATTTCACAGACTCCTTACTGTACCAAGATCCCGTGGAGACGGATGAAGTCCCGCAATCGGAGGAACCAGACTCTGGCAATGAAGTCGACACCGAGCTGGAGGAAGATGAGTGTGTGTGGGAGCTAGATCCACCTGTAACGAGCATTGATAAGCTCGATGTTAATAATACCACCGACGATGTAGGCGGTTGGTACATTAATGAAGAACTAGATTAGCGTATTTTTCTGTGTTTGCTTCTGATTCAGTGCCGTCAGACACTAGTACCGATGTGGATGACGATCTCTGGTCGGCAATGGATGCTTTGACATCGTTGCATGTACCAGTGAAATTGTCCTTTAAAACATGTCGAAATGACGACGATGCGCAACAATCAATATTCATGGTTCCAGCGAGAAGGAAGGGCCAAAGACCAATTCTCTTCGGACGAATTGAATCCGAACCAATGAATCATGAAGAATCAAAAAGTGAGCAAGAATCCCCTCAGTTCGGTCATTATGAGCCAAAGACACTCAGAATGATGAAAAACATGGGGTATAACCTAACAGCAGACTCGGGTTGAACTTCGGCAAAGGACGGAGGACGCTACTTCGATCCTTTATGCCAAAAGGAAAAGCACCCGATTATTATCATCGGACGCGCAGGGGGTTGGGCTATGTATCAACTCCGACTCCATCAGCCTCTGATTCTGGGGGCTCATTTGGCCATAAATACTCTTCAGGCACGTCATCATGGGAGTCAGATGCTAGTGTCGGCAACATCTTCAAAGAACTTTCGGTGCACATGGTTTCAACAAGCCATCTGGAAGATGAAGATGAAGAAATGATCCGATCCGATGCAGATCCTTGGATCAGACATTTAAACACTCTGTGGGACACCCGCTTTGAACAGCGCGAACCACCCACAGAAGACAAGATTGTTCAGATTAATCTAGGAGATGAGGTTAATCCTAAGTCCATCTTCATAAGCGACGGCCTGTCACTGTCAGAGAAAAAGGATCTAATATCTCTTGTTCAAGAGTACAGAGATATCTTCGCTTGGAATTACGAAGATATGCCTGGACTTGATCCTCAGGTGGCTATGCACCGCCTCAACATCAATCCGGACGTAAAGCCTGTTAAACAACAACAGCGACGGTTCCGTCCAGAAATAATGGAGGCGATTCAATCGAAGGTCAGAAAGCTCATAGATTCTGGCTTCATCAGGGAAGAGCAACATCCCGATTGGGTAGCCAACATCGTCCCCGTTGCTAAGAAAAACGGAAAGACCCGGATCTGCATCGACTTCCGTGATCTAAATGAGGCTTGTCCCAAAGATGAATTCCCATTGCCAATCACAGACGTCATGATTGACAATACCTGCGGATTCGAACGAATGTCCTTCATGGACGGATTTTCAGGATACAATCAAATCAAAATGTATACTGACGACGAAAAGCACACCTCCTTCAGGACACCATTGGGGGTTTATTGCTATACCGTCATGCCCTTCGGACTGAAGAATGCGGGGGCAATCTATCAGAGGGCCATGAACGCCATTTTCCAGCAGCAAATATGCAAAACGGTAGAATGTTATGTTGATGATATTGCGGTAAAAAGTCGCACTAAGGGTGATCACATAGCTGACCTGAAGGTGGTCTTCGACATCATGCGGGCTCATCGATTGAAGATGAATCCCACCAAGTCCTTCCTGTGGGTCACCAGTGGTAAATTCTTAGGATTCATTGTAACCTCCACCGGGATCCATTTGGACCCGGAAAAGGTTCAAGCTATCCAGGAGATGCAGCCTCCAAGAAATCTCAGGAAACTCAGGGGATTACAAGGACGATTGGCGTACATCCGCAGGTTCATCTCAAACCTCTCTGGAAGATGCCAACCCTTCGCTAAGTTAATGAAGAAGGGTGTCTCGTTCATTTGGGATGACGCTTGCCAACAAGCATTTGAGGAAATCAAGCAATACCTCACCCAACCACCAGTCCTTGCAGCTCCGGTATTCGGAAAGCCTTTCCTGGTGTACGTCCGGGTAATGGATCATTCTTTGGGAGCTCTACTAGCTCAGAATGATGATCAAGGACGAGAGCGAGCAATCTACTATCTGAGTAGAACAATGATCGGAGCCAAACATCGGTATAATCCGATCGAGAAGGAATGTTTGGCATTAGTGTTCGCCATTCAGAAAATGCGACACTATCTGGTAGGCCAAACCATAAACGTCATATCAAAAATCAACCCCTGAGGTTACTTATGACTAAGCCTTCATCATTGAACGGCCGGCTGGAAAAATGGGCCATATTGCTATCTCAATATGAAATGCACTTTTTACCACAAAAAGCTGTGAAGGGACAAGCGGTGGCGGATTTCCTGGCTGAGCATCCAGATCCGAGGGTAACCAAGCTTTACGATGATCTCCCAGACGAGGTCGCTGAAGCCTGCCAGACCCAGACATCCTTTGAAAGGCAGGTGTGGCAACTTTTCTTTGATGGTGCGTCCAGAACGAGCCCAAAAGGACACCTAGTAGCAGGGATAGGAGTAGTACTTGTCTCCCCACAGAACTATGTGATTCCTCGAGCTGTATCATTAACCGAACCTTGTTCCAATAATGTGGCAGAGTACAATGCTCTTTTGATTGGGATGCAACTCGCCGATGAGATTGGCGTTAAAAATCTCGAGGCAATGGTGACTCCAAACTCATCGTTAGCCAGGTTCGCGGGGAGTACGAAGTCAGACATGAAGACCTAGTACCCTATTATAACGCAACTGTCCATATGGCTGGGAAGTTTACAAACTTCTACATCGACCATGTACCACGCAAGCAAAATGCGCATGCAGATGCACTGGCATCCCTCGCGGCCTCCTTAGCTCTTCCACCTGGAGCAATGGAGAAAGTATTCATCTACAGCCACGACCTGTATTGCCCGAGAACTGCCCTCGAAGACTATCAGGGGTCAAAGGGAGAGTGTCAAGGCAAAGAAGCGCTGGAATTGTCAACCGGGCCAGAGCTTAAAGACTGGCAATTCCCCTATATCGACTATGTCTTGTACGGTATCCTGCCTGAGGACGCCAAGGAAGCGGCTGCCATTCGAAGGAAAGCTCCCAAATACTACTATAATGCAATTACGTGAACACTGTATCGTCGATCGCATGACGGGGTCTTGCTTTGCTGCCTTTCACAAAAGGAGGCACAGGAGGTATTGAAAGAAGCTCATGACGGCATGTGTGGAGCCCATCAACCTGGCCCAAAACTTGCATACCGACTCCAAAGGTTGGGATATTATTGGCCCAAGATGATCGCTGACGCCATCACCTATGCCAAAAGATGTCACGCCTGCCAAGTACACGGCGATTTCATCCATCAAGCACCAGGCTACCTTCACTCCACGGCTTCTACTTGGCCATTTGAAATGTGGGGGATGAATGTGGTTGGCCCTATCAGCCCTCCATCGTCAAAAGGGCATCGGTTTATTTTGGCCATAACCGATTACTTCTCCAAATGGGCTGAGGCCGTCCCTTTGAAGGAGGTGAAATCATCTGATGTGATCAAATTCGTGAAACATCACGTCATCTACCATTTTGGGGTACCTCGGCGAATTGTCCATGACAATGGACCCCAGTTCATCAGCCAGGCTTTCCAGAAATTCTGCCATAAGTTCAGAATTCAGAGTGTGTCCTCAACGGCATACTATCCTGCTGCTAACGGCCTCGCAGAAGCTTTCAACAAGACCATTGGCAAGCTTCTCAAGAAATTCGTCTCGAAAAGTCAACGTGATTGGGACGACAAGCTGGGTGAATGCTTATGGGCCTACCGCACAACTGTGCGAACCCCAACTAAAGCTACGCCATTTTCTTTGGTATATGGGTGTGAAGCCGTGCTTCCACTCAAAATCTAAATTCCATCTCTACGCGTCGCCCTGACAGCGAAGATGACAACAGAGGAGAAGCATCGACAATGACTCCAAGAATTGGAGGCCTTAGACGGTAAGCGTCTGCAGGCCCAGCAACAAATTGAGCTTTACCAGGCTCGAATTACCAGAGCCTTCAACAAGAAAGTTAAAGTGCGAACTTTCAAGAAAGGCGACCTTGTCTTAGCCGTCAGAAGACCCATGGTGATGACGCACAAGACAAAAGGAAAATTCCAGCCCAAATGGGAAGGACCATTCGTAGTAGAGTCAGTCTACTCAAATGAATCGTATCGCCTCATAACTTCAAATGGCGATACACTCATGATGCCGATCAATGGCAGATTCTTGAAGAAGTACTATCCTTAATAGTACTCCTCCTCCGATCAATTTCAAAATTACACCTCTGATCAAAATAAGAAGAGTTTCTTCATTAACATCCGACGCCTCCGACGGCTAAGGATAGGGGGAAAATGTTGGCTTTTAAGCCCAACATAAGCCTTCGACAACTCATCATGCTGAGGGGAATAGCATGGCTAGCCCAACTCAAACGGTAGTTGGTAAAGGCATATCAAACCCGTTGACAGCTGAGGATTTGCTAAAAATCCTAAGGGACATGTTCCCCTTTGATCCGACGCCTCCAACAGCTAAGGATAGAGGAAAATGTTGGCTTCTAAGCCCAACATAAGTCTTCGACAACTCATCATGCTGAGGGGAATAGCATGGCTAGCCCAACTCAAACGGTAGTTGGTAAAGGCACCTCAAATCCGTTGATAGCTGAGGGTTTGCTAAAAATCCTAAGTGGACTCAACTCCACTCTCCCCTCTAAAATCCCTTACCAATTCTCATCCACAGAATGGTAGGTCTACAAAATACAGTTGTTGTCAAGTTAACACTATACCTCTGGCACTTCAAACTCCACTTGTCCATTCTCATCAATAGGATGACAGGTCCTCAAATTGCTCATATCGCAAATCAATTTCCGTCAAGTTAATATCACACCTCTGACAAATTACTGCTAAGTTAACATTACACTTCTAAACAGTACATCAAGTTTCTGCCAAGTTTAATACCACACCTCTGACAGTCACTTTCCTCCAGACTTCCATGTCGAAGCCGAAATGGATGATGCTAAGTTCAACATCATACCTCTAGCATCCAATTCATTGTTAAGTTCAACAATACACTATGACAATGAATTTCCCTCAAACTTTCGTATCAGAGTCGAGATGACCAATGCCAAGTTCAACATTACACCTCTAGCATTGCCCTCACTGTCAAGTTAAACATCACACCTATGTTAGTCACACTTCTGTTTTCCCAAATAAAACTGAAGTATTTCTGAGTCAGGTTAACATCACACCTCTGACTCACATCCTTGTCAGGTTAACATCATATTTCTGACAGGACTACATTCAACCCGTTAAGTTAATATCACACCTCTAATGGTAAAAACCTTCTTAGATTCCCCGCGGATCTAGATTCACTTGCTATTCTCTTTAATAGAATAACAAGTCTACCTAAGCACATTGTTAGGTTAATACTACACCATTAACAGTATTTTCCTTCAAATCCCCAGCTGAGCTTAATCAAGTGAATCCTAAACCTTGATAAAGGCCCATTTTCCCTGGGGGTACGAGTTTTACTTGTCATTCTCCTTTATAGATTGACAGGTCCACAAAATTATCTTATCTCTTGTCAAGTTAATATTACACCTCTGACAGCATTGGGGAGTTCCAAAAATAGGATTTCTCTCTAAAAAGTTTGACTGTTTAAAATTATCATCATAGTTTTGACAAGTCAAAGTCCTTTGCTTCTATGCGTCTGACTAAAAAAAAAGTTCAAGACAATAGAAGGAGAAAAAGAAAAGTGTCACTTTTATTTATATCCAGGCACATGAAAGTGATACAAAAACGCTCTCTTATACAATAAGATTGAGTGTTACAGTTAAGGAGTACAAAGAAGTCTCTCTCTCTCTCAGAGGTTGCACTCGCTCCTCAGCTGCATGTAATTCCGAGTACAGGATGCTTGGAAGGGCGCCAAAGTAGGATCGGACATTGTGGCAACGATCAGAAGCTGGTTGCACCACGATGCATAATGTAAACATTGAAGAAGTCTCTGGTTGATCGAGAACAATGGTGGTTCTTGAGGTCTGATGGCAGCAGAATCTTCTGATCCCACCTGACCATCCGAAGCCGGGTTATGATCCGTCGAACATCTCCATCCAAAGTGGGGGTGTGATCCTTCGTTGATGAACATCTCTTCCGCCAGAAGATCGTCCAATGAGCATGGAGTTTCCTCGATGTCACTTCTGGGGTAAGAGAGGAGGTTTTAAGACCTCACAGGGGATGTTACCCACCACTATATCCACCGCTACCCCCGCCGCCATCCCTACTCTGACCATGCCATGCCAGCAAGCATGACTGGTGCGTCGAATTCAAAGAGATCTTGGCGAGGGTTAAGTCCCCGTCAGGGACCATGATTTCTTCCCTTGTGGACGACGGAGACTATGATTTCTTCCCTGTGGAGGAACATCTAACAAGTTTGCCGGCCGATATATTCTCCCACGGGCCAGCGAACGTGAAAAAGGATGATCAAGCCTACCTGCAAGAAGCAAACAAGGGAATTAGACAATTCAGAGCTTAGTATACTTCGACAGAAGAAAACTAAGTCACAAACGCGGTTATTGCTGAAGACTGCAGATGCGAGAATGACCCGCACGCTGGGCCAGATTCCTGCAACAACAGAAACAGACGCGAGCAAGACTGTGATACACACAGAATTCAAACGCGACCTAATTCCACATCCGCGTCTAAGATACAAGGCGCGCAGAGAATCAGACGCCAAAAATTGCCATCTCTCTGTTGGAGGAACAGGAGTTGCAAAAGTTCAGGCCTGAAACCTTCGACCCGAATTAAAATTCTTCCAAGTCAGTGGCCTCAAGACGCGAGCTCTGTGTGCAAAGCCCGCGGCCAGGTACCAACGACTTCAATACTTGCGTTCAAAAAAGTTTAAGTCGATGGCGCAAATTCCAGAAGAGGAATGTACCAACCACGACTTCACAAGAAAGTCCAGATGATATCTCTCTAAGAGATATACTAAAATTCAAACTTGGTTGGATCTAAAATGTCATGGTAAGTGGGCATGGCATACCCGCAGAGGCCTCTGTTAAGAGTTGAACTCTCTGCATTGAGGCGCGGACGTAAAAGGTGCTCAGGGAGACGCTTCCTATCATTGAAATCACTTGACAGTGGTAATCTACTGAAGAGACCAAACAGAAGCATGGAAGCTCTGGGTCATCTTCGTCCATGGAGGCAAACCCCTGATAGGGTCCTTGAAGGGAGAAGATAGAGTCTCTCAGAGCACTCGCTCTCAAAAAGAACACAGTCTAAGTATGGACTGTTAAAGGGGAGGAGGAGCCCCTATTTATAGGCAGCCCATAATAACCGTAGTTAATGGTTCATCAATTGGAACCGTCGGCCTTAATGACCGCACGACTGTCAAAGCCCAATGGGAGGCTGACGCGTGGAGCGTCGCTTCGGGAAGCGTCGAAGACGCTGGTTTCCAACCGCCAGCGCCGTATTAGCATTAAAAGACATTAACGCCTAAGCCCAATGAAGAACTGACGCGTGGACAAACCGCTTCGGGAAATAACGGATGATGCGGGTTCCCAATCGTCAACGGAGACTTGACGTTCAAAGATTTCACAAAATCTTTATGACAGGCTATTTATAACGCCTGGGAAATTGTGCCAAAACGCAGGTGTGAGAGCTGCGTCCAAAGACCCGCGTCCCCTCTTTTCTCAAAAAATCGGCGTCCTCCTTCATTCCAAGTTAGAAGATCCTTCGCGTCTCTTGGATGATTCAAAGTCGATCCGCGTCTCTCAACAAAAGGGACTCATTTTGGGGGCCCCAGTGGGAAAGCACATAAAGCTGCGTCCTAAGGCTTATGACTTCAGCAGAAAAAGCCCATCACCTTTACAAGCATCTTGGAGCTGCGTCTACAGCGCCACGTCCCTGACTGCGTTAATGTTAAGGGGCGTAAGACCTCATTATCCTGAACTCTGCGTCTGGATAGAGTTAAGGATTGCGGCCAATGAACCACTCTCAAAGCCGCGTCCTCCGCGTCTGCTTGAACCGCGTCTTCACTGGCAGGTCAGAATCGCGTGCCTCAGAGCCGCGTCTCTTTTTATGAATCGACGCTGCGTTTCATCAAAAGAACTTAGTTTTACCTAAGTTTAGTATCCACAGTCAGTAAGGGAGCACAACCAAAATCTGTGATTGAGAGTTTGGATTCATCTACAGCTGGGCAATGAAGGTGGAACAAAAATTTCAACGACTTTTATTATTCAAAAATGATAAAAGTAGATACAAACACTCTTGGTAAATAGAGTGTCCTTTTCTTTACAAAAAAAAAGAAAAGAAGAGAAGGCTAAAGGTCCTGGTTCGCCAAGGAACAGATTTGCTCTCTAAGGCGATGTATCTCATGTTGACGCGCCTTCTCAGCCTCCATGAGAGCTTGGGCCCGCAGATCCGCCTCAGGTAAAAATCCCTGCGCTCGTACTCGGAGGGATTCCAGCTTGGACGAACGAACAGAGAGGTTTGCTTCAATTTACGCCTTGGCAGCCTCTAACTCCGCTAGCCTCTTTTCAGAGGTAGCAAGCTTCTGTTCGTTAATAGTAATCACTGCCTCAGCTCTAGCTATGGCGGCCCGAGAATCAAGGATAGCTTGCTTTGCAGCCTGTATGATCATCTCAGATTCCTTGGACTCGATCGCTAGCCTTTGATGATCAGCCTGAAAACCTTCAAGAAGACGGGTGTTATCGGTTATCTGCTCCTCCACCTCTCTTCGCTCTTGCTCTTGAGCAGCAAGGAGCCTATTCAGAGTTTCCTGGGCCTTGTGGAATGAGCCGGCATTCTCCAGGAATCGAAGCTCTCTCGGTTTTGTCCCAGCTGCTCCACCAGCAGCAGACACGCCTGGGCTAGTGAAGGGCCTCCGGCCAACTTGATGTTTTCGACCAGGTTTCTGAGATACTCTGGGCGAATTCAAAAGAACTACCCCCAGACAGGATGAATCGATGCATGATCGCATTGAGGCAAAGAACTGCTGCACCGTCTGGCGTGTCAGGAACTCCATGGTATCATCACCCGAGGTGTTCCCTGATTGGTTGCTAATGTTGCATATTTAATGTCACATTTCCATACTTATTTTAGAATAAAAGCCTGCATTGTCCTAATTATTTGTTTAATTTATTTGCAGGCCCAATCCTTAAGGAGATGAAGAGAAATGAGCCCAAAAGCCCACCAGAATTCTGAATTAAATCAGAGTTAATTCGTACACATAAAATCAGGACAAAATCAAGAGGTTGAAACTGGTTGAGAAGAATCCTCTCAGAATCGATCGGTTAAAGCCAAGAATCCAAGGCCATTTCGTCAGAATCCGGAGCTCAAACGACAAAACCAACAAAGGATAAAACCAGAAGAAACCCCCGGAGAGACCCACCAATAGGGTGTGGCCATCTGGCCACACCCTGGCCACGGAAACGCGGCTTTGGCCTCGTTTCCGCGGCAATCTTGGGGAGTTAGGGGAGCGTGAACTCCCCCGACCTCCCCGGGATTCTGATTGTTGGGTTTATACCTATAAAAGGCCATTATCTGCGCTGAAAATGGGAGGCCAATGCATATTAGGATTTAGCTTAGTTTTCAAATCTTAGTTTAAGTTTTTAGTCTTTCTTTTTATGTAATTTGTATGTAACTTAGGGTAGAAGAAGATTCATGTAAGTAAGAGAGAGGGGCTGATGTTGAGAGTGACACCGACGATGTACCCTACTCCGTTCTTTCATTGTCTGAGCAAGTAATAAAGGTAAATGCTTTGTTTGTTTTCTATTCTGCTTTACTTTACATTTGTTTTGCTTTCCTCTTCCTCTTCTACTTTACCTTGGTTGTATTTGTTGAGTGTATAAGTGAATTCCAAAGCAAGTATAACCAAGCTACGTGAGAGCCAGCGATAGTTCATGAAGACGTTCTCCTCTTCCAAGATCCGCATCACTTCGTTCTTCTTATGCTTGACGATATAATGTGCACGGGGACCGAGCTTGAGTTCATGATCTATGCGTTGAACGCCTCCGAAGCAAAAGGTAGAACTTGCAAAAAGGTTTCCAAGTAAGTCATCAATCAACCTAGGTAAGTATCTCTTCACTTTTCTTTCTTTCTTTTCTTTCTTAGTTTAGATCACCAACCACTTCTTCCAAATCGTTTTCATTCTTCTTTCCACTTCATTGTACATAATCGCTTTCTTTTGTTTTCTGAATTTTCCAACTTCTTCATCTTCCATTTTCTACTAACTTTAACTATACTTTCTTTTTCCATTTTTATAACTTTAAAACAGAGAAGAACTTTCGCTTATTTTCTTAACGATTTCAATAAAGAACTGTAAAGCTTCCATCGCAAACCCTCCTTGTGGATCACGATCCGCATAGCCACTTGCTATAGCGGAAGAATTGAGCACTTGCACATATTCTTTCTTAAGTTCTATAATCTCGTATTTTTTGTGCAGGTTTAGCCTCAATCAAATTTTGGCGCTGTTGCCGGGGAGGGTAAAACGGTTTTTATTGAAATCTAAATTTTTATTGCAAATTTTTTAGAACTAAACGAATTTTCTTCTCTGTTGCAGGTTACAGGGCAAGCAAAGCAGAAAATTATTATTGCAGTGACATACAAGTGGCCTTGGGCCTCTGTTCCAAAAAGCAGAGACCAAGGGCCCTCTGAATTGTCGCGTTTCCACGGCAAAAGCCGCGGATCCGCGGCAAGGACGAGTTGACTACTAACAGCTTTTTGCAGGGCTGCTTAGTTTACAAATTCTAGTTTGCTGCAAATTTAATTTTTCTTATATGTCATAACATAAGCCTGCTAATAATCAACAGTAAAATATTTGTTGAAAAGATAAAAAATTGATTAGACATTTGCATTTTAGGCACGTGTCTTTTTAATTCCTTTATTTTTTTTACTGTTGAAGAGTGCTAGAGCAAGGTACGTATGCATTGCATTTAGCATAGGACTCACTTCTTGGTTGATTTATATCGCTTTGAGTGAATCTTACATATCTTGTACACTTGCACAAATTGATCTTAAGGGCACTAACCCATTAACAAGATAAGGTGGGGATTTAATCACCCTTCCTTAGCCCAAAATCACATTTCAAGCACTCACTAACCCAAGCCTAACTAAAATTGAGTAGACGTTGGCCCTAGGGACATCTCGGACTCAATTAGGAGATTATCCTAAGGGGGAAAAAATGTTGGAATCTAACTCCTGCAAAATCAGTGTCTAGGAAAGGGATTGAGGGCCGAAAGCCGAAGGTTGGTGGTTATTTAATTAAGGAACGTCTTTGACGAAAAACCTCCCACCAACCTTGCCCTGACCTGACTGATTAGCTTGTGGTTAAAGTCTACATTAGACCTCCCGTGGACAGTCTAACCAGTTAGGAGTCGTCTAGGTCCTAAGTCTATCCTAACTTAGGCTAGAATTTTTTTTTGTTTCTTTGTTTGTATTCTATTGTGTGATATGGACTATAATAATAATTTTTCAACTACAATAATAATCCATATTACACACCGACTTCATTTTCGGATATTACCAACCCGGCATATCATAACTTTGACCAACTCAGTGTGCCGGATTGGTCTTATCCGAATCAATATGACCCATACCCCCCATCTGATAACTATAATTTCCATAATGATTTCAACTCTTCACCGAGTCAGTGGGGATTCACCTCCCCCGAACATAATTTCCAACCACCTTGCCCTCCTTCTCCACCCAGTCCACATTATGTTCAACATTCATACTCAGTTCCACCCGTCCAAAATCGGAAACCATCAATTATGGAAATGAGTATGCGTGAGTCCAAACACAAATCTCAAACTCTGATGGGCTCACAATTTCACTACCACTTCCAAGACAATTCTTCATCTTTTCATCAAAACAATGAACCTATCAACTATGAAAAGATGCTTGAAGTCATGACTCAGGCTCAAAACGCTCGTAATAGTGACATAGATATGATGGTCGAATCTCTACGTTCTCACCGTTGGACCAGTTCTGATGTCACTACCAATTCTGTTGGAGCCGAAGAGTCATGTAGTTTTGGAAACAAGACTCTATTTCAGAACAACCATTTGAACTTGCCCAAACTCCAAATTTTGAAAAAGATATTGATAGTTTAACAAGTTATCCTTTTCCTGAAATAGAACTTGAAAATGATTATGATCCTGAACCCCAACTTAGTGATTCAATTCTATTTCCTGATTCGATTATGACTCCGGTATCTTCACCTGACTTCAATCTTTTCCCGAAGTCAATATTAGATCCTGTACAAATTCATAAAGAAATTGAATCACCTATCTTTGAGGTTCATGTTGAACTTGACCAACTTTACACTTTCGAAGATCCTATTGACAAATTGGCAAGTTCTCAATTTTTTGATATTGAACTCAATGAGATATGTGACCTAGATTCTCAAATCTGTGATCCAGTTCAACTTTCTGAATCAATTTTGACTCCCGTTTTGTTACCAAACTTGAGTAATATTCTAGAGTCAGTTTTGATTCCTCCACCTATCATTCCTGAACTGGAATCACCCATATTAGGTCACATTCCATTGTTGGAAAATACATGTGGACTGAAGTCTCAACTTCTTGACTTGGACCCAATTTCTGAACCTATTTCGACTCCTGAACCTTTACTTGACTTAAGTCACCTTCCTGAGTCGGTATTAGTTCCAGTCCTTCCTGAGTCCAAGTCAACTGTTCCATCATTTCATACTCCATTTTGGGACAAGGTGGTTGATAAATTTGACTCCGAAATCAATTATGAAGTATGGAAATTAGATGGGGTTAAATATTTAATAAAGATCTTTCATGGATTTATCTTTTTAATGGGTTATATTAAAGATATTTGTGATGGGTTCCTCCGAGACCCAAGAAAAGTTGATTGAGCCATGTTTCGTGGACCAATCAGACCACCACCGGAACCACCACCTTAAGGTAACCATTTTCCTTCCCTTTCTTCTTTTTCATGCATCTATGTATTAATTCATACATTGAGGACAATGCATGAGATAGGTGTGGGGGAGGGTCTAACATAACTTTTCTTTTTTTTTAAATAAAAAAATTAACATTTTTCTTTATTTTTAAAAAAAAACTTTTTGAAAAATAGAAACAATATTTTGACTTATTTTTGTAAGAAATTAAGTTAATTTTAAGGAATAGGAAAATCCAAATTAGGATTTCTTATACTTGGTCAAAATAAGATTATTTGTTTGATTTTTAGAGTTAGGAAGATAATTTGTTAAAGTAATTTAGTCTTGATCTTTACCTTAATGAAATATGCACACTTCATACACTTACACACTTAGGGTTCAAAAACAAAGATTCTTATGCCTTATAAAAATATATATATATAAACAAATCTAATTATTGATTAGCTAGGTGCTTTGGCCTAAGAAAGCCTTAGTATTTATGCAAAAGATAATTAGATGAGTTTGAAAAAAAAACAAGTCTAATTATTGATTAGCTAGGTGCTTTGGCCTAAGCAAGCCTTAGTATTTATGCGAAAGATGATTAGATAAGTTTGAAAAGAAAAATTCTCTGATTAAGCTGGGTATTTGTGCCTAATAAAGTATAAGTATTCACACCTAAAAGAGGTTCATATAATAAAATCCTTAGTTTTGTGACCTTGTTTGCTCGAGTCCTTAAGTCCTAGGGGTGTCTTCTCACCTGGTGCCCTAAGACCGTCTGGTTTGGGAGTCATCGATTAAAGGCTCGTTACATGGGCAGATTAGAAAGCCTAAACTAAGGAATAATACCACCAAATATATATATATATATATATATATATATATATATATATATATATATATATATATATATATATATATATATAAGGCATAAGAGTTAAAGTTAATGAACCCTTAGTCAAAATTTTCACAGTCACAAGTGCATATGACTTAGGGTAAAGTAATAGACTAGATGAGAAGTATAATTTGACTCCTTACTTTGATTGATAACAAATTTTTGAATAGAGACTAAGTTTAGGAATGAAAAATTCGGCTTTCCTATAACTTATAGATTGCTTAGATCTTACAATCATATTTCAAATATTTTTCTCTTTCAAAATGCTTTTCGAAAATACTAACTCTTTATTTCTCTTTCTTTATGGATTTTGTGGGTGTAATCCGCTGAAAACCCTCACGAGACGAAACTCGTCCTCTAGGGGGAACCTAGAGGTTTAACGGCTTGTTGCACATGCTCAGTGCAATCGCGCGACCTGCGAAAGTGGTCTAATAATCCTTAGTATAATTTAGTTGTTTTGCTCGAGGACGAGCAAAAGATAGGTATGAGGGTGTGATTGGTTGCTAATGTTGCATATTTAATGTCACATTTCCATACTTATTTAGAATAAAAGCCTGCATTGTCCTAATTATTTGTTTAATTTATTTGCAGGCCCAATCCTTAAGGAGATGAAAAGAAATGAGCCCAAAAGCCCACCAGAATTCTGAATTAAATCAGAGTTAATTCGTACACATAAAATCAGGGCAAAATCAAGAGGTTGAAACCTGTTGAGAAGAATCCTCTCAGAATCGATCGGTTAAAGCCAAGAATCCAAGGCCATTTCGTCAGAATTCGGAGCTCAAACGACAAAACCAACAAAGGATAAAGCCAGAAGAAACCCCCGGAGAGACCCACCAACAGGGTGTGGCCATCTGGCCACACCCTGGCCGCGAAAACGCGGCTTTGGCCGCGTTTCCGCGGCAATCTTGGGGAGTTAGGGGGAGCGTGAACTCCCCCGACCTTCCCGGGATTCTGGTTGTTGGGTTTATGCCTATAAAAGGCCATTATCTGCGCTGAAAATGGGAGGCCAATGCATATTAGGATTTAGCTTAGTTTTCAAATCTTAGTTTAGGTTTTTAGTCTTTCTTTTTATGTAATTTGTATGTAAATTAGGGTAGAAGAAGATTCATGTAAGTAAGAGAGAGGGGCTGATGTTGAGAGTGACACCGACGATGTACCCTACTCCTTTCTTTCATTGTCTGAGCAAGTAATAAAGGTAAATGCTTTGTTTGTTTTCTATTCTGCTTTACTTTACATTTGTTTTGCTTTCCTCTTCCTCTTCTACTTTACCTTGGTTGTATTTGTTGAGTGTACAAGTGAATTCCAAAGCAAGTATAACCAAGCTACGTGAGAGCCAGCGATAGTTCATGAAGACGTTCTCCTCTTCCAAGATCCGCATCACTTCGTTCTTCTTATGCTTGACGATATAATGTGCACGGGGACCGAGCTCGAGTTCATGATCTATGCGTTGAACGCCTCCGAAGCAAAAAGGTAGAACTTGCAAAAAGGTTTCCAAGTAAGTCATCAATCAACCTAGGTAAGTATCTCTTCACTTTTCTTCTTTCTTTTCTTTCTTAGTTTAGATCACCAACCACTTCTTCCAAATCGTTTTCATTCTTCTTTCCACTTCATTGTACATAATCGCTTTCTTTTGTTTTCTGAATTTTCCAACTTCTTCATCTTCCATTTTCTACTAACTTTAACTATACTTTCTTTTTCCATTTTTATAACTTTAAAATAGAGAAGAACTTTCGCTTATTTTCTTAACGATTTCAATAAAGAACTGTAAAGCTTCCATCGCAAACCCTCCTTGTGGATCACGACCCGCATAGCCACTTGCTATAGCGGAAGAATTGAGCACTTGCACATATTCTTTCTTATGTTCTATAATCTCGTATTTTTTGTGCAGGTTTAGCCTCAATCAAATTTTGGCGCCGTTGCCGGGGAGGGTAAAACGGTTTTTATTGAAATCTGAATTTTTATTGCAAATTTTTTAGAACTAAACGAATTTTCTTCTCTGTTGCAGGTTACAGGGCAAGCAAAGCAGAAAATTATTATTGCAGTGACATACAAGTGGCCTTGGGCCTCTGTTCCAAAAAGCAGAGACCAAGGGCCCTCTGAATTGCCGCGTTTCCACGGCGAAAGCCGCGGATCCGCGGCAAGGACGAGTTGACTACTAACAGCTTTTTGCAGGGCTGCTTAGTTTACAAATTCTAGTTTGCTGCAACTTTAATTTTTCTTATATGCCATAACATAAGCCTGCTAATAATCAACAGTAAAATATTTGTTGAAAAGATAAAAAATTGATTAGACATTTGCATTTTAGGCACGTGTCTTTTTAATTCCTTTATTTTTTTACTGTTGAAGAGTGCTGGAGCAAGGTACGTATGCATTGCATTTAGCATAGGACTCACTTCTTGGTTGATTTATATCGCTTTGAGTGAATCTTACATATCTTGTACACTTGCACAAATTGATCTTAAGGGCACTAACCCATTAACAAGATAAGGTGGGGATTTAATCACCCTTCCTTACCCAAAAATCACATTTCAAACACTCACTAACCCAAGCCTAACTAAAATTGAGTAGACGTTGGCCCTAGGGACATCTCGGACTCAATTAGGAGATTATCCTAAGGGGGAAAAATGTTGGAATCTAACTCCTGCAAAATCAGTGTCTAGGAAAGGGATTGAGGGCCGAAAGCCCGAAGGTTGGTAGTTATTTAATTAAGGAACGTCTTTGACGGAAAACCTCCCACCAACCTTGCCCTGACCTGGCTGATTAGCTTGTGGTTAAAGTCTACATTAGACCTCCCGTGGACAGTCTAACCAGTTAGGAGTCGTCTAGGTCCTAAGTCTATCCTAACTCAGGCTAGAAATTTTTTTTTGTTTCTTTGTTTGTATTCTATTGTGTGATATGGACTATAATAATAATTTTTTCAACTACAATAATAATACATATTACACATCGACTTCATTTTCGGATAGTACCAACCCGGCATATCATAACTTTGACCAACCCAGTGTGCCGGATTGGTCTTATCCGAATCAATATGACCCATACCCTCCATCTGATAACTATAATTTCCATAATGATTTCAACTCTTCACCGAGTCAGTGGGGATTCACCTCCCCGAGCATAATTTCCAACCACCTTGCCCTCCTTCTCCACCCAGTCCACATTATGTTCAAGATTCATACTCAGTTCCTCCCGTCCAAAATCGGAAACCATCAATTATGGAAATGAGTATGCGTGAGTCCAAACACAAATCTCAAACTCTGATGGACTCACAATTTCACTACCACTTCCAAGACAATTCTTCATCTTTTCATCAAAACAATGAACCTATCAACTATGAAAAGATGCTTGAAGCCATGACTTAGGCTCAAAACGCTCGTAATAGTGACATAGATATGATGGTCGAATCTCTATGTTCTCACCGTTGGACCAGTTCTGATGTCACTACCAATTCTGTTGGAGCCGAAGAGTCATGTAGTTTGGAAATCAAGACTCTATTTCAGAACAACCATTTGAACTTGCCCAAACTCCAAATTTTGAAAAAGATATTGATAGTTTAACAAGTTATCCTTTTCCTGAAATAGAACTTGAAAATGATTATGATCCTGAACCCCAACTTAGTGATTCAATTCTATTCCTGATTCGATTATGACTCCGGTATCTTCACCTGACTTCAATCTTTTCCCGAAGTCAATATTGGATCCTGTACCAATTCATAAAGAAATTGAATCACCTATCTTTGAGGATCATGTTGAACTTGATCAACTTTACACTTTCGAAGATCCTATTGACAAATTGGCAAGTTCTCAATTTTTTGATATTGAACTCAATGAGATATGTGACATAGATTCTCAAATCTGTGATCCAGTTTAACTTTCTGAATCAATTTTGACTCCGTTTTGTTACCAAACTTGAGTAATATTCTAGAGTCAGTTTTGATTCCTCCACCTATCATTCCTGAACTGGAATCACCCATATTAGGTCACATTCCATTGTTGGAAAATACATGTGGACTGAAGTCTCAACTTCTTGACTTGGACCCAATTTCTGAACCTATTTCGACTCCTGAACCTTTACTTGACTTAAGTCACCTTCCTGAGTCGGTATTAGTTCCTGTCCTTCCTGAGTCCAAGTCAACTGTTCCATCATTTCATACTCCATTTGGGACGAGGTGGTTGATAAATTTGACTCCGAAATCAATTATGAAGTATGGAAATTAGATGGGGTTAAATATTTAATAAAGATCCTTCATGGATTTATCTTTTTAATGGGTTATATTAAAGATATTTCTGGTGGGTTCCTCCGAGACCCAAGAAAAGTTGATTGGGCCATGTTTCGTGGACCAATCAGACCACCACCGGAACCACCACCTTAAGGTAACCATTTTCCTTCCCTTTCTTCTTTTTCATGCATCTATGCATTAATTCATACATTGAGGACAATGCATGAGATAGGTGTGGGGGAGGGTCTAACATAACTTTTCTTTTTTTTAAATAAAAAAATTAACATTTTTCTTTATTTTTAAAAAAAACTTTTTGAAAAATAGAAACAATATTTTGACTTATTTTTGTAAGAAATTAAGTTAATTTTAAGGAATAGGAAAATCCAAATTAGGATTTCTTATACTTGGTCAAAATAAGATTATTTGTTTGATTTTTAGAGTTAGGAAGATAATTTGTTAAAGTAATTTAGTCTTGATCTTTACCTTGATGAAATATGCACACTTCATACACTTACACACTTAGGGTTCAAAAACAAAGATTCTTATGCCTTATAAAAATATATATATATATATATAAACAAATCTAATTATTGATTAGCTAGGTGCTTTGGCCTAAGAAAGCCTTAGTGTTTATGCAAAAGATAATTAGATGAGTTTGAAAAAAAAAACAAGTCTAATTATTGATTAGCTAGGTGCTTTGGCCTAAGCAAGCCTTAGTATTTATGTGAAAGATGATTAGATAAGTTTGAAAAGAAAAATCGTCTGATTAAGCTGGGTATTTGTGCCTAATAAAGTATAAGTATTCACACCTAAAAGAGGTTCATATAATAAAATCCTTAGTTTTGTGGCCTTGTTTGCTCGAGTCCATAAGTCTTAGGGGTGTCTTCTCACCTGGTGCCCTAAGACCGTCTGGTTTGGGAGTCATCGATTAAAGGCTCGTTACATGGGCAGATTAGAAAGCCTAAACTAAGGAATAATACCACCAATATATATATATATATATATATATATATATATATATATATATATATATATATATATATATATATATATATATATTATATATATATATAAGGCATAAGAGTTAAAGTTAATGAACCCTTAGTCAAAATTTTCACAGTCACAAGTGCATATGACTTAGGGTAAAGTAATAGACTAGATGAGAAGTACAATTTGACTCCTTACTTTGATTGATAACAAATTTTTGAATAGAGACTAAGTTTAGGAATGAAAAATTCGGCTTTCCTATAACTTATAGATTGCTTAGATCTTACAATCATATTTCAAATATTTTTCTCTTTCAAAATGCTTTTCGAAAATACTAACTCTTTATTTCTCTTTCTTTATGGATTTTGTGGGTGTAATCCGCTGAAAACCCTCACGAGACAAAACTCGTCCTCTAGGGGGAACCTAGAGGTTTAACGGCTTGTTGCACATGCTCAGTGCAATCGCGCGACCTGCGAAAGTGGTCTAATAATCCTTAGTATAATTTAGTTGTTTGCTCGAGGACGAGCAAAAGATAGGTATGGGGGTGTGATTGGTTGCTAATGTTGCATATTTAATGTCACATTTCCATACTTATTTTAGAATAAAAGCCTGCATTGTCCTAATTATTTGTTTAATTATTTGCAGGCCCAATCCTTAAGGAGATGAAGAGAAATGAGCCCAAAAGCCCACCAGAATTCTGAATTAAATCAGAGTTAATTCGTACACATAAAACCAGGGCAAAATCAAGAGGTTGAAACCTGTTGAGAAGAATCCTCTCAGAATCGATCGGTTAAAGCCAAGAATCCAAGGCCATTTCGTCAGAATTCGGAGCTCAAACGACAAAACCAACAAAGGATAAAGCCAGAAGAAACCCCCGGAGAGATCCACCAACAGGGTGTGGCCATCTGGCCACACCCTGGCCGCGGAAACGCGGCTTTGGCCGCGTTTCCGCGGCAATCTTGGGGAGTTAGGGGGAGCGTGAACTCCCCCGACCTCCTCGGGATTCTGGTTGTTGGGTTTATGCCTATAAAAGGCCATTATCTGCGCTGAAAATGGGAGGCCAATGCATATTAGGATTTAGCTTAGTTTTCAAATCTTAGTTTAGGTTTTTAGTCTTTCTTTTTATGTAATTTGTATGTAACTTAGGGTAGAAGAAGATTCATGTAAGTAAAAGAGAGGGGCTGATGTTGAGAGTGACATCGACGATGTACCCTACTCCTTTCTTTCATTGTCTGAGCAAGTAATAAAGGTAAATGCTTTGTTTGTTTTCTATTCTGCTTTACTTTACATTTATTTTGCTTTCCTCTTCCTCTTCTACTTTACCTTGGTTGTATTTGTTGAGTGTACAAGTGAATTCCAAAGCAAGTATAACCAAGCTACGTGAGAGCCAGCGATAGTTCATGAAGACGTTCTCCTCTTCCAAGATCCGCATCACTTCGTTCTTCTTATGCTTGACGATATAATGTGCACGGGGACCGAGCTCGAGTTCATGATCTATGCGTTGAACGCCTCCGAAGCAAAAAGGTAGAACTTGCAAAAAGGTTTCCAAGTAAGTCATCAATCAACCTAGGTAAGTATCTCTTCACTTTTCTTTCTTTCTTTTCTTTCTTAGTTTAGATCACTAACCACTTCTTCCAAATCATTTTCATTCTTCTTTCCACTTCATTGTACATAATCGCTTTCTTTTGTTTTCTGAATTTTCCAACTTCTTCATCTTCCATTTTCTACTAACTTTAACTATACTTTCTTTTTCCATTTTTATAACTTTAAAACAGAGAAGAACTTTCGCTTATTTTCTTAACGATTTTAATAAAGAACTGTAAAGCTTCCATCGCAAACCCTCCTTGTGGATCACGACCCGCATAGCCACTTGCTATAGCGGAAGAATTGAGCACTTGCACATATTCTTTCTTAAGTTCTATAATCTCGTATTTTTTGTGCAGGTTTAGCCTCAATCATTCCCCGATCCCCTTTCTATCACGGTGTGGGGGATGTAGGTCGGCTCTTCTGGTGCAAGAGTCGGGCTGACCACGGGTACGGCAGGAGCAAGAGTAGCCACTGGCGCTTCTGGGGGTGCTACCTCCGTAGAAACCTCCACAGCCGATGACAGGGTAGTGAGCTCGACCTCCTCAGAATCCTCGGCCGAGGCTTGAGCCGTGTGGTCTCCCAGGCAGGCACTGACCGCCAAATCTCCTCCTACCTGAGCTTCCTCAATGCTCTCTGCACTTGCCTGAACTTCCTCAATGCCCTCTGCAAAATTACGAGAATATTAGCCATGACAGCAAAAGGAAGACATTTATACCAACATTTCCTTACATGGCTGGGGGTCCAAAGGTGGCGAGTCCTTGGGTGAATCCTGTAGGGTGGAGGTCTCCCCGACTTCGACGATTGCCCTCTCTTGAAGCACCCCAGTACGAGGAGACTCAGCTCTCTCCTGCTGAGCCAGTTCTTGTATCATCTCCTCGATCTGGGAGGAAGCAGCGGCCTCGCTAACCATGACTAGCCCTGCAACACGAGGCCAAGTAAAAAAGAAAACGTCAAAAATCCTTCTCCTAGTTAGAAGGATGAGTTTGGCGAGTAGTGTACCTTCAGCAGCTTCAGCAGGAAGAACTGCCGCTAGTGGTGATGTCGTCAACGGCTCACACCCATATATTTCCTCCTCCGAGATGTGTGAGAATTTACTCGGATCAGGAGGAGCGGGTTCATCGCCAAAGTCGACCTCATCCTCAAAATCGATTTCCTCTTCGGATGATGAAGACGACAGTTCAACGTGAGGGATCTCGGCAACCGGAGCCTTGCCTCCAAACACCCCAGTGGTAGGGCTGGGGTCAACTGTCCGAGCACTGGAGATGAATACACTGGGAGACTCAGGCTGCTGTGCCTCATCCCTCCTCTCGTGAGCTGAGGAAGACCCAGGCTGAGTTGAGACTCCTGGAATCTCAACGTCACCCATTATGTCGACCTCTGGCTGTTGTGCCTCATCTCTCCTCTCGTGAGCTGAGGAAGCCCCGGGCTGAGCTGAGACCCCTGGCCTCTCAACATCGCCTCCGCTTATTATGTCGACTTCGAACTGCTCGGCCTCGTCAGCGGCGGTGGGTTTGTCAGCAGGCTTTGCTTCCTCCACAATCCTGGGGCCCCTGCTGCGCAACCTGCGGGCATGGACTAAGGGGGCATCATCCTCATCCGCCTCTTCTTCCCTCGGTTCCTCAACACCAGAAGGGATGTCCTCGGATGGAGAAACTGCAGCCGTCAAGTCTCTCCGGACCTTCTTTGGGGCAGGCTCAGCAGTGGAGGTAGAGCCTTAAGGACGCTTACCCACTGCCTGTCGAGCCTTTGCTGCTCGCGGCTCCTCCCTCGACCCCCTTCTGACCTCCTTCAGAGCCTTCAGATACTGCTCGACGCCTCGCGAGCGTTTAGTGGACCCCGACCTTGCTTCGTAACCTGCATTGATACTCTCAATGCATGAATACTCCGGAGTGAAATCTGGTGTTTGGTTGGCCTGGAAGTACCAAGTACAAAAGCTGAAGCTGGTACGACCCTTCGGCCCTTTGATAGGCAGCCGAAAAGTTGCTTCCGTCCCCCCGGCCACGCTATAATACCAAGCCCGAGCACCTTCGAACAAATTCCCACTGAAGGTGAGTCGAGCATTGGGGTTGCCGACATATAGTTGATCATAGCCGAACTGTCGGGCGAAGCGATTCGGCATATATGGCTCGATCGTGCATGAATTCCCTTGCCGAAAAAGCACATACCCGGGCCGAATGTTGACCAACCACCAGAAAACCCTCATTGACAGCCTCGTGAAGTCATCTTGGCCTACGGAGTCAGTAAATTGTTCCCCGAAAGATGCACCAGGAATCGCGGGGAAGCAGCGATTAAGCTGGTAGTTCGAAGCCGACATGACGCACTTTCGAACGTAATATACGTAAGTATTACACCAGTTTGAACCCTCCAACCGCTGCACGAAAGGAATAAACCCCTCACAGCAAGACACCGGCGTCATCAGAGAGGGACAGTGCATAACGTACCAAGCCATTAGGTACGTGTAGGGAAGCTCAACCCGAGGGTTGGGGCGCTTTATCATCGGCCTCCCCTCCGAGTCAACAATCACCTTGCCATGGGAGTCGACGGCCTTCCCTGCCTCGCACAGATTTTGGGTTAACGTCTGCAACCCGCTTTGAATACTCGCCGCCATGGCTGGGAGAAGGGCTATGGGCCTACCATAAGCCAGGAGCACCGCCGGGTACACTACGTCGGCAACAATGACTTCATGTGGCAGCGTTGGCACCACACAACGCTTCAACCACAGCATTAAGAAGCCCGCCAACAGTGCATGGTCGGAGATAGGGATCCGTGCTTGATGATGGAAGCTTTCGAAAACCGTGTCAGGTTCGAAAACATCCTCGTTCGACTCTGTGGTGTAGGAGTCTACAGAAGCCTTGATCCTGTCGGCAATCTCCTCGTCGGAGCTGGGAGCCAGTCGGGTCACCGGACGGTCTTTCTGGTTGACGCCATTGAACAAGTAGCTTGCCCAAGACAGCTGCTTAACTCCCCCCGCCCTCCAAGAGGTTATCTGGCCGCAGACGTGGAAGTGACATAACACCTCCCAGTAAGTCTCGTACACTCGAGGAGACCCTTTCTTCATAAGGTGAAGCTCCTCAGTGGTTGGGACGTATTCTTCATAGGGAGAATCCCCCATTGCCAGCTCCGAGACCTCGTACAACTCGTGCAGGGCGAGACCCATCTCCCCGACTGGAGTGAAGAATGTCCCCGTCAGAGGATTGTAACGCTCCAGGATCCCAAAAAAGTTTTGAGAGCTCGGTGGGATACCATACTGTACGGCCCTAACTGCTTGGTACAATTCCGCTTGCTCCAACAAGCCTCTAAGGTCGGCAAGGACGAAGCTCACCATCCTGCCCCACCAATACCTCTCAGTGGAGTGGATCCACCCGGGCGAACGAAACTCGACCGGAAAATCACCCCCCACTTTCATGAACGCGTTGAGGAAAGTGGTGCCAAGTTTTGGTGTCTCTCCAACTGGGTGATCAGTCCTGAGCAGCCCTGAAAACAGGCCGAGAACCTCCCTATCATGACTATCATGGCGATATACCTTTTTGGAGCCTAGGTTGCCAAGAGTAACCTCAGGGACATATCGGGAGAGTTCCCATTTCATTTTCTGAGGGACGGACATGTGTTGAAGATAAGATAGCGGGTACATCCTCTCCATGTTTGGGAGAAAGAATCTTCTACCCCCTATCTGACGGAGCCATTTATAATCTCCGTCATACAAGGAATAGCCGCCCTCGCTAATACGGTCTCCAAAGAAGAAGGCAAGCTTCTCCAGCGGAACGTGAGCATCCGTTGTGAATGCTGCGTCAGTCATAAGCTCCCGAAAGGTTACCATGTCAACATTGGAAAGCCTCCTCCTGCGCTCCTGCGACCCATCAGCAGTCACAGGTACAGTCCTTTGCAGCACAAAGGTCAAATCACGGTCAGCACCACCTACGTGCCCGAAGTGGCGCCTCTTGGAGAGTGGGGCAGAAGAGTGTTGCACTGCAGAAGAAGATGACACTTAATCAGAAATCTTAAGTGTCTATAGTCCAGACACGAAAAAGATACTGAACGCAGAAATTGTCAAAATCCGCGTCCAGGCCTGAAAATCCACGTCCAGGCCTGAAAATCCGCGTTCAAACGCAGAAGAGATACTGGACGCAGAAATTGTCAAAATCCGCGTCCAGACCTGAAAATCCGCGACCGTGAGGCCAACAGGGAGCCTGCGTTTTGAAATCCAAGACTTATAAAAAATTTTCTAAGTACTTGGACTCAGGCGCGAGATTCATAAAAGACCAGCACCTGATGTCACAGAACACAAGGATCAAGTCCGCGTCCGAACCCTTCACAATTAGAAATATTCTAAGAGAAGAATCCGAAGTGCAGGGCTTACTGGCGCTCTATATCCAATAGACAAGCGCATCCCCAAGTGGATAAAAGCGGTGGGGTCATCAAACCCGCGCCTTGTTTATCAACTCAAAGACCGCGTCTGAGAATCAAACGTGGTTTCTATTCTGTGTTGACGGTTCTCCTTTAAAAGAGAGATTTTTAGCGAAGTTTAAGCCTAATGGCATTATACCTGAGATTGGGGTTTTCTGCGCGGAGGAACCGCCCCTCTGGGCCTCGATGACGGTCGCTTTTGAAGATGATGCGGTTGGCTTGGCCTTGGGTGCCATCGTTAATCAAGAATGCGATGATGGACGATGAAGAAATGAAAAGAGACAGAGAAGACTCCTTTTTCAAAAAACCCTAACAGATGCGCTCGAGACGAAAGAGATATCTCTCTGACTGTTGCCATTTATAGGCACGAAGATTCGCAAAGATACGCGGCGCGTGGCTCGATTGGTTCGGCATCGAGTCATTGCTTGACGCGTGGACAGCTCATTTAATATACCGGGAAGTCCGCGCGCCAAAAGGAGATGTCCCGTCGGTTCCCCAGAACAAGTGGCGGTGCACTCATGACATGGCACAGATTCGCACCCAACAGGCGTGCCTCTTCGATGGACGTGCCCCGTCAGCACAGCCATAGTCGCGTCCAGAAAGTCGCATCCTTACTCAAAAGGATGCGTCTCTCCGAAGTTCGCGTCCTTCCAATCCGATCTAGCATCGCGTCTGCCCAATGGAATATCAATCGCGTTTTCATTTCCAAAAGACGCACCCCATGAAAGTCGCGTCTTTAAAGCAGTACTATCTCTGCTCTTCAAAAAGAACTGGCGTTCAGTCCTTACTTCTGCAAATCAGTTCAACAGTGCACTGGCACAAGCAGACGACTGTCCACTCCTGGCTTAAAGTGCACCCACGACAGACTTAAAGCAATCAGGGAGGTTTAGACTGTGTATCTAAACACTCAACTCGATCAACTCTGATGGCTTCAAAGAGTTCTACAGTACACTCACGAAGACCATACTCCAGATAA
Source organism: Agave tequilana (assembly GCA_038442645.1). Classification (NCBI taxonomy): domain Eukaryota; kingdom Viridiplantae; phylum Streptophyta; class Magnoliopsida; order Asparagales; family Asparagaceae; genus Agave; species Agave tequilana. Next base: position 87,082 of record JAVJIF010007376.1, on the reverse strand, counting down.
GATCAAACCCGGAGCATTAACAGTCCAGTCATAAGGGTAAGCTCAGCTAGAGTCCAAAGTATTTTGAAATCCGTCCCAGTTAACCGTGGAATATCGAAAACTTTGGAGGGGGTTCTGTAGGCTGTCTAAAAATCATTAAAAGACAAGCCATTAAAAAAGGCAGAGTTTCAGGTTCTAGACGCAGGACTAATGATGGCCATCCGCGTCTCAGCATCAAGGAGGGAGAGTCCAAACCCGCGTCCCAGCATCAAGGCGCGTGGGCTCAACACCCGCGTCTCAGCATCAAGGCGCGTGGGCTCAACACCCGCGTCTCAACATCAAGGCGCGTGGGCTCAACACCCGCGTCTCAACATCAAGGCGCGTGGGCTCAACACCCGCGTCTCAACCTCAGGGCGCGAGGGTCCAAGGCCCACGTCTCGTTATAACCGCCCTGGTTATGGGGCCAGTCACCGCCCATATAGCGGGGAAGTTAGCCCCTCATTGTGGAGCACTTTTAGGGGGCACGTTCACCCCTAAAACCTCTATAAATAGCCCGCCGCTATGAGGAATGGGGGAGACGACACAAGAAACAAGAGATAGACAACAGACTACACGCAGGCAGACAGAGAGAGAAGCAAGAGAGAGCTCAACTCTTCAGCAAGCTTGCTGCGTATAAGTTGCTCTTTGCCTACCTTCTCTTTGAGAGTTTTGGTAGACAGAGCTGTGCTACTCCTTCTACCAGCCGAAGAGAAGATCCCCGAAGGTCTAGACGGTCACCCGGTCAACGGAGAACAAGATTCACTCTCCATCGCCACTCGAAGAACCCAGCCTTAAACAAAGGGAGGATTCAAGGCTCAACATCCTCCCTCCCTTGTAACCGGAATACTAGTCCGTTGTAATTTTTCAATTTGATTCAAGGAAATCTTACTTCGAGCTCGTACCTTCTCCGTGTGCGTACAGGAACCTTGACTACCGGAGGCTTAGTCAGACTCTGCTTTGGCATCCCTATAGATGGCATCATCTTAATCGGAGAACCCGGCTGCATGTTCTTTGGATCTACGCTTTCTTCCTGACCCCGGAGAGAAGTAAAGGGATCAGTCCCAACAGTCGCCAGTGTTGGCACAGGTTCGCTCTGGTCACTTGTCCCTCTGCAAGTCCTTTTGGTACCTCCTCGACAGTGGTAACTGCAGGACCTTAGGTTCGATGACTTCTCGACGCAAATGGATGATGGAGTCTTTGTCTTCATGGGTCAACACGAGTTAGTTCAGGATTCGTCTCTGATCTTGAAATCCTTCTCGAAAGAACTTCACTTTGGGCTCTAAGTATGCCTTTTTCTGACTCGAACCAGCCTTAGAAGATTATAACTGAACATGCTTTGCCATAGTCTAACGGGTTCATCTTGCTGAGCACTCTTTGGTAGTCTCTGCACCACGCTCTGATTCTTGGGCCGCTTCATACTCGCCTGCCTATCTCTTAACCTCCAAATATTCGTTCATTTCGCTCATGCGGGTAGCCTTAGAACCCTTTCGGGCATTATATATAGACTTGATGGTCTTGTGATTGAGCTTGAACCTGCACACAAAATACAAAATTTTAGAACTTCAAAATAGAGATGTGCAAGTGCTCAATTCTACCGCAATAGCAAGTGGCTATGCGGGTCGTGATCCACAAGGAGGGTTAGCGATAGAAGCGTTCAAGGTTTGTATTGAAATCTTTGTGAAGAAAAACGAAGGTTCTTCTTTGTTTTAAGAAATGAAAATGAAAAAGAGAGTTAGGTTAAAGTTAAAATGAAAGCGATAGATGAGAAGGTGGAGAAAATCAGAAAATGACTATGTACAAAGAAAATGAAAGAGTAAAAGAGATTTGGAGAAAAGAAAAGAAAGAAAAGAAGTTGGTGATCTAAACTAAGAAAGAAAAGAAAGAAGATTAAAGAAGTACTCACCTAGTTTGGTTGATGACTTACCTGGAACCCTTGCATGTTCTACCTTACTTCGGAGGCGTTCAACGCATAAGCCATAGGATCAAGCTCAGTCCCCATTCGCATTATATCATCAAGACGAATAAGAATGAAGTGATACGGAGTCTTGAGGAGGAGAACATCATCATGAATTATCGTTGGCACTCACACAAACATTGTTATACTTATGCTTCTGGATTCACTTGCATTCTCATCAAAACCAAAAGAGGTAAAGTAGAAAGAAGAAGAAGAAAATGAAAGTAAAGAAGAACATAAAAAAATATTACCTTTTATTGCTTGAAACGATGGAAGAAGGGAGGAGGGTACATCGGTGTCACTCTCAACATAAGCCTCTCTCTCTTACTTACATGAATTTCAATCTAACCTAAGCTTACATACAAATTAAAATTACATAAAAAGAAAACAAAAATCTATACTACAAAGAATGAAAACTGGACTAAATCCTATCTCTGCATGGTCGTCCCATTTTCAGTGCAAATCTTGCCCTTTTATAGGCAAAAACCCAACCTACATGAGAGGATAAAGATCGGGAGAGCAAACGCTCCCCCTAACTCCATAACAGAGCCGTGGAAACACGGTTTTTGCCGCGTTTCCGCGGCCTTTCTGTGGCCAGGTGGCCACAGCCTGTTGGTGTAGCTCCCCGGCTTCGCGTTCTGGTTTTATCTTCAGTTGGATTTCTCGTTTAAGTTTGGGATTTTGACGAAATGTCCTTTGATCTTTGCTTCAACCGATCAATTCTGGGAGGATTCTTCTCAACCGGTTTTCAACCTCTCTGATTTTGCCCTGATTCACTGAGTTCGAATTAATTCTGATTTAATTCAGAATTTGGTGGGCTTTTGGGCTCATTTCTCTTCACTCTCCTTTAGGAATGGGCCTGCAAATAAATTAAACATTTAATTAGGACAATGTAGAGTTTATTCTATAATAAGTATGGGAATATGATAATAAATGTGCAACATTAGCGACCAATCACCCCCCCATACTTATTTTTGTTCGTCCTCAAGCAAAACACTAAACTATACTAAGGAATATTAGACCACTTTCACAGGTCACGCGATTGCACTGAGCATGTGCAACAAGCCGTTAAACCTCTAGGTTTCCCCTAGAGGACGAGTTTTGTCTCGTGAGAGTTTTCAGTGGATTACACCCACAAAATCCATAAAGAAAGAGAAACAAATAGTTAGTATTTTCGAAAAGCATTTTGAAAGAGAAAAATATTCGAAATATAATTGTAAGACTTAAGTAATCTATAAGTTATAGAAAAACTGAATTTTTCATTCCTAAACTTAGTCTCTATTAAAAATTTGTTATCAATCTAAGTAAGGAGTCAAATTGTACTTCTCATTTAGTCTATTACTTTACTCTAAATCATATGCACCTTGTGAAAATTTTGACTAAGGGTTCATTAACTCTAACTCTTATGCCTTATATATATATATATATATATATATATATATATATATATATATTGTGGTATTATTCCTTAATTCTATTAAGCTTTCTAATCTGTCCATGTAACGAGCCTTTAATCGATGACTCCCAAACCAAACGGTCTTAGGGCACCGGGTGAGAAAACCCCCAAGGACTTAAGGACTCGAGCAAACAAGGCCACAAAACTAAGGATTTTATTATATGAACCCCTTTTAGGCGTGAATACTTATGCTTTATTAGGCACAAATACCCAGCTTAATCAGAGGATTTATATATATACTTTTTTTTCTCAGACTTATCTAATCATCTTTAGCATAAATACTAAGGCTTGCTTAGGCCAAAGTACCTAGCCAATCAATAATTAGATTTGTTCATTTTTCATAGATTTTTTTCTTTTTTTTTATATATAAGACATAAGAATCTTTGTTTTTGAACCCTAAGTGTGTAAGTGTATGTAGTGTGCATATTTCATTAAGGTAAAGATCAAGACTAAATTACTTTGACAAATTATCTTCCTAACCCTAAAAATTAAACAAATAATCTTATTTTGACCAAATTTAAGAAATCCTAATTTTGATTTTCCTATTCCTTAAAATTGACTTAATTTTTTACAAAAAATATGTCAAAATATTGTTCCTATTTTCAAAAAGTTTTTAAAAGTAAAGAAAATGTTAATTTTTATATTTATTTTTTTATTTTTATTATACCTAAGTTATGTTAGAACCCTCCCCCACACCTATCTCATGCATTGTCCTCAATGTATGAATTAATGCATGGATGCATGAAAAAAAAGAAAGGGAAGGAAAATGTTACCTTAAGGTGGTGGTTCCGGTGGTCTGATTGGTCCATGAAATGCGGCCCAATCGACTTTTCGTGGAGTTCGGAGGAACCCACCAGAAATTTCTCTAATATAACCCATTAAAATGATGTATCCATGAAGGATTTTTATTAAGAATTTAACCCTACCTAATTTCCAAATTCCATAATTAATTTCGGAGTTAAATTTGTCAACCGCCTTGTCCCAAAATGGAGTGTCAAAAGATAGAATGATTGACTTGGACTCAGGAAGTGCTGAAACTAATACCGACTCAGAAAAGTGACTTAAGTCAAGTAAAGGCTCAGGAGTCGAGATTGGTTCAAGAAGTGGGTCCAAATCAAGAAGTTGAAACTCAAGTCCACATTCATTTTTCAACAATAGAACGTGACTTAATATTGGTGATTCAAGTTCAAGAATGATAGGTATGGGAATCAAAACTGACTCTAAAATATTACTCAAGTCGGGTAACAAAACAGGAGTCAGTATTGATTCGAAAATTTGAACTGGATCACAGATTTGAAAATCTAGGTCACATTTCTCATTGAGTTCAAATTCGTAAAATGAGAACTTGCCAATTTGTCAATAGGACTTTCAAAAGTGTGAAATTGGTCAAGTTCAATATGATGATCATCAAAGATGGGTGATTCAATTTCATGATGAATTGGCACAGGATCCAATATTGACTCGGGAAAAAGATTGAAATCAGGTGAAGACACCGGAGTCATTATTGAATCAGGAAGTAGAATTGAATCACTAAGTTGGGGTTCAGGATCATATTCATTCTCAAGTTCTATTTCAGGAAAGGAATAACTTGCCAAACTGTCAATATCATTTTCAAAATTTGGAGTTTGGGCAAGTTCAAATGATTATTTTGAAATGGAACCTTGATTTTAAAAACAACATGACTCTTTGGCTCTAACAGAATGGTTAGCGACGTCAGAACTAGTCAAACAGTGAGAACGTAGAGATTGGAACATCATATCTATGTCACGATTACGAGCGTTTTGAGCCTGAGTCATGGCTTCAAGCATTTTCATAGTGATTGGTTCATCGTCTTGTTGAAAAGATGAAGTGTTATTTTGGAATTGGTGGTGAAATTGTGAGTCCATCAGATTTTGTGATTTTTGTTTGGACTCACGTATACTCATTTTCAAAATTGATGGTTTTCTATTTGGACTGGTGGAACTGAGTATGAATCTTGGAAATATTGTGGACAAAGTGGATAAGGAGGACAAGTTGGTTGAAAATTGGACTCGGGGGAGGTGAATCCCCATTGACTCTGTGAAGAGTTGAAATTATCATGAAAATTATGGTTATAAGATTGGGGACATAGGTTATATTGATTCGGATAAGACTAATCCGGCACACTAGGTTGGTTAAAGTTATGATAGGCCGGGTTGGTAATATCCAAAAAAGAAGTTGGTGTGTAATATGGATTATCATTAAAATTGAAAAATTGTTGTTATAAGCCATATCACACAATAAAACACAAGCAAAAAATAAACAAATAAGCAAACAAAAAAAAAATCTGACCTAAGTTAGGGTAGACCTATGACCTAGATGACTCCTAACTGGTTAGATTGTCCACGGGAGGTATAATGTAGACTTTAACCACAAGTTAATCAGTCAGGTCAGGGCAAGATTGGTGGGAGGTTATCCGTCAAAGACGTTCCTTAATTAAATAACCACCAATCTTCGGGCTTTCGGCCCTTAATTCCTTTCCTAGACACAGATTTGGCAGGAGTCAAATTTCAACACCTTCCCCCTTAGGATAATCTCCTAATTGAGTCCGAGATGTTCCTAGGGCCAACGTCTACTCATTTTTAGTTAGGCTCGGGTTAGTGAGTGCTTGGAATCTGATTTTTGGGCTAAAGAAGGGTGATTAAATCCCTACCTTATCTTGTTATTGGGTGGTGCCCTTAAGATCAGTTTGTGCAAGTGTACATGATATGCAAACAAGATTCACTCAAAGCGATGTAAATCAACCAAGAGATGAGTCCTATTCTAAATGCAATGCGAACGTACCTTGCTCCAGCACTCTTCAACAGTAAAGTAAATGAATTGAAAAGACACGTGCCTAAAATGCAAATGTATAATCAATTTTTTAACTTTTTCAACAAGTATTTTACTGTTGGTTTATTAGCAGGTTCCTGATGATAGCCTATAAGAAATAAAGTTTGCAGAAACTCTAATTTTTGCAAAGCAAGCAGCCCTGCAAAAAAAAACAGTCAGTAGTGAACTCTTCCTTGCCGCGGAGTCGCGGCCAGGGCCGAGCAAAACGCGGTAATTCTGAGGGTACTTGGTCTCTACTTTCTAGAACAGAGGCCCAAGACCACTTATATGTTACTGCAATCTTTGTTTTCCTACTTTTCCTACCCTGCAACCTGCAACAAAGAAGAAAAATTCGTTTTAGTTCAAAAATTCAATAAAAATCGTTACCCTCCCCGGCAACGGCGCCAAAATTTAATTGAGCTTGAACCTATAGACAAAATACAAAATTTTAGAACTTCAAAATAGAGATATGCAAGTGCTCAATTCTACCGCAATAGCAAGTGGCTATGCGGGTCGTGATCCACAAGGAGGGTTAGCGATAGAAGCGTTCAAGGTTTGTATTGAAATCTTTGTAAAGAAAAACGAAGATTCTTCTTTGTTTTAAGAAATGAAAATGAAAAAGAGAGTTAGGTTAAAGTTAAAATGAAAGCGATAGATGAGAAGGTGGAGAAAATCAGAAAATGACTATGTACAAAGAAAATGAAGAGTGAAAGAGATTTGGAAGAAAAGAAAAGAAAAAAAAGAAGTTGGTGATCTAAACTAAGAAAGAAAAGAAAGAAGATTAAAGAAGTACTCACCTAGTTTGGTTGATGACTTACCTGGAACCCTTGCATGTTCTACCTTACTTCGGAGGCGTTCAATGCATAAGCCATAGGATCGAGCTCAGTCCCCATTCGCATTATATCATCAAGACGAACAAGAATGAAGTGATACGGAGTCTTGAGGAGGAGAACATCATCATGAATTATCGTTGGCACTCACACAAACATTGTTATACTTATGCTTCTGGATTCACTTGCATTCTCATCAAAACCGAAAGAGGTAAAGTAGAAAGAAGAAGAAGAAAATGAAAGTAAAGAAGAACAAAAAAAATATTACCTTTTATTGCTTGAAACGATGGAAAAAGGGAGGAGGGTACATCGGTGTCACTCTCAACATAAGCCTCTCTCTCTTACTTATATGAATCTCAATCTAACCTAAGCTTACATACAAATTAAAATTACATAAAAAGAAAACAAAAACCTATACTACAAAGAATGAAAACTGGACTAAATCCTATCTCTGCATGGTCGTCCCATTTTCAGTGCAAATCTTGCCCTTTTATAGGCAAAAACCCAACCTACATGAGAGGATAAAGATCGGGAGAGCAAACGCTCCCCTAACTCCATAACAGAGCCGTGGAAACACGGTTTTTGCCGCGTTTTCGCGGCCTTTCTGTGGCCAGGTGGCCACAGCCTGTTGGTGTAGCTCCCCGACTTCACGTTCTGGTTTTATCATCAGTTGGATTTCTCGTTTAAGTCTGAGATTTTGACGAAATGGCCTTTGATCTTTGCTTCAACCGATCGATTCTGGGAGGATTCTTCTCAACCGGTTTCAACCTCTCTGATTTTGCCTTGATTCATGGAGTTCGAATTAATTCTGATTTAATTCAGAATTTGATGGGCTTTTGGGCTCATTTCTCTTCACTCTCCTTTAGGAATGGGCCTGCAAATAAATTAAACATTTAATTAGGACAATGCAGAGTTTATTCTATAATAAGTATGAGAATATGATAATAAATGTGCAACATTAGCGACCAATCATCTTGATACACGTAGTATTTATTCTATAGCCTAGCATCATGTAGGCGATAATGTGCCATATACAGAAGTTGAGGTGGTATAGGAGTTGGGTGTCTTCTGTGGAGACTGAAGATGGCTCATATCCCTCTGGTTGAGCTGAAGTACCATGCCCGAGCCCCTTCAAAAAGGTTCCCGCTGAAGTGAAGGTTGGAGTTTGGATTGCTGATGTAAAGTTGGTCGTATCCAAACTGCCTGGCGAACTGACTGGGATTACGGCTCGATCGTGCAGACATTGCCCTGACAGAAGACTAGATATCTAGGCTGAATGTTGATCAGACCACAAAAGACAGTCGTTGACATGGTGGTGAATCCATCTGGACCTGCGAAGTCCAAGAAACGATCCCCATAAGATACATCGTGAATTTCAATCTCACTCTGAATAATTCTTCTGATGAAGAACATATAGGAGTGGTTCCAACTCTAGCACTCCAGTCTTTGCACGAAAGGCACGAGCCTTTTGACTCTTGCACCACTGTCATCAGGGACAGGCAATGCATACCATATCATGCCATTCGGTAGGTGTATGGTAGTTTAACCTTAGGGTTTGGCATCTTTAACTGGGATGTCCCATTCTGATCCACAGGTGCATTGCCTTCTTCATCTACGAGAGTCTCCACATGGTAGAAGCTCTTTGTCAGCACTCATAGCCCGCTTTGAATACAGCCCATCATTGCTGGGAGCAAGGCAAGAGATTAGCCGAACACCAACAGAACAGCCGGGTACACAACATCAGAGATGATGACTTCATATGGGAGTGTCAGCACAACACATCGCTTTAGCCATATCATAAAAAATCCATCCTGCAGAGCTCTATTGGAGACGAGGATCTATCCTAGTGATGGAAACTTTCAAAGACCTTGTCTAGCTTGAAAATATCCTTGTTGGACTCCGTGGTGTACGAGCTTGCAGACGCATCGATCCTCTCCTCGATCTCTGCTTCAATGCTTGGAGCTAAGAGGACACCGAGTTGGTCTTGTCACTCGGGCCCTGAAAAAGATAGCTCACCCAAACCATCTGCCTAGTTCCTTCAGATCTCAACCCGGCATTTGGGCGCATATGTGGAAGTGGCACAACACTTTCAAATACATATCATATATAAGAGGAGCATCATTCTTCATTAGATGCAGCCCCTCCGTGGTCAGAATGTATCCTTCATACAGGAATTCCTCCCACCACCAGCCCTGAGACGTAGTACATCTCATGCAGGGCAAACCCCATCTCTCCGACTGGGGTGAAGAACGTACAAGTCTCAAGATTGGAACGCTCCAGTATGACGAAAAAATTATGATTGTTCTATGGGATCTCGTACTAGACAACCCTGACTGGTATGTAGAGCCCAAACCGCGCCAATAGCTCCTTCAGTTCATCAAGAACGAAGCTTACCATTCTTGACCACCAACACTTATCAGAGGAATGAATTCATCCCAATGCATGAAACTCACTCCTTGGGAAGTAACCTTTCACAGCCATAAATTTATTGATAAAAGTTGCAGCCTGATCAAGAGTCCCGGCCGTCGGGTACTCTGTCCTCGTTAGCCCAGGTTGTAGCTCGACCATGTCCCTGCCATGGCCGACTGGGAAAGCAACATTGTTGCCTAGCTTTCCGAGAGAAACATTGGATTGGGTCTTGGTCAGCTCCCAGTCCATCTTCCGAGGTAGAGATTGAGACGAAGGCATGACAAAGGAAACATTCTTTACATATTGGGCAGGAAGAAGCATCACCCCCAATCTGACAGAGCCACTTGTAGTTCCCGTCTTACAGAACTTCCTCATCTTCGTCGACCGAGTTCCAAAAAAATAAGTATGGCTTCCTTAGTAAGGTGCGGGTATCTGACTCAAATCACATGTCTGTGATAAGCTCACGGAGAGTCAATAGACTGGCTCTGCTCAATTTGACCTGTCGCTCTTGGTCTTTCCAGTGAAAGCTGGAGCAGTCTTCCTTAGACTGAAGATGACATTTGAGTTTGCGCTACCCATATGTTCAAAGTAAGACCTTTTGGATAGAGGATCAAGTGAATACCTCACTGCAAAGAAGAAAATATAAAATTTTGAAAGCAGTGGAAAAACACCAAGTGTTGAAGTTCAAATGCAGGTCTTAACATATGAGACTCACGTCCAATCGTCTGAAATGTAAAGCTCACATGAATCCCGAGTCCGAACTTCATACTTGAAGTCTTAAAAAATATTCTATGTGTCGAGACGCAAAAGCGAGTCTTAGAATGAATGAGACCTGTGGTCAGAAGTCTCAAAACGTGAAGTTCACCAGATTCATGTTCAATTAATAGACGTGAAGGTCGCGTTGATGGAACAAAAACGCGAGGATCATCAGATTCGTGTTCTACTCATCAACATGAGAGTTACACTTACAAATCAAACGCGACTGTTAAACATCAAAAAAAAGTTAAGAGGGCAGAGCCCCTTCGTGCTCAAAAAATGGCAAAGGCAATTTATACCTGAAATGAGTGCCTCTTGAGGAGGCATCACCCATTAGAGTCATAGTAATGGCGGTACTGGTGGAGGAAGCAACGTGCTTGGATTTTAGGGCCATTTGCATGGTTGAAATCTTGAAAATGAGTAGAAAAAGCTTGAAAGCTTTTGGGTTCTTTCGAAAGCTCAAGAGCTTTTTAAACTTCAGACTCGGAGCTCTTTGAAGAAGATAACAGTGAAAGTGAGAACTTTGTTCTGTTGGGCGACTCTTTATAGGTCATTCAATGGCCTAGATTCAAGGCGCGAATTTCGACTCAATCTGAACAAGACACACATCCAACGTGACGTTCGCATTCAAGTGTCGTCCGCGTCTAGAAGTTTCGGGCATGATCTTCACGTTTCGAACACAACAGTAAGAGTCACATCTTAACATCAAGTGAGAGTCATGTCTTAACATCACACCAGAGCCACGTTTCAACATCTCGCGTCTAATACGACAGTCGCGTCTTCATTTGAAGTCTGTACCCAAAGGCTACAAAGCACAATATTCGCATCTTCATCAATGAGAGCCACGTTCTCTCTCCCAATACTGGGAGTATGTCTCTATTTTTGCAAATCAGTTCAACGGTACACTGGCAAAAGAAATCAACAACTCCACCAGTTCAGCAGTACACCAATATGACAAGCCAGAGCTCAGATAAGTTCTAAACTGTGTTTCTAGACACTTATTATAACAATCTTCTCTAGAGGCTTCAAGCAGTTCAATAATACATTCATGAAGACCAGAATCCAGACAGATCAAGTTCCGGGCACTTCGAAAGATTGTTTGTCTAAATCACGAAGACCCAAGTCAAGATGAAGTTCAAAGTATTTTGAAAATACTTCCCAATCAACCATTAGGTTTTGAAAACTTTGTAGAGGGCTTTGTAGGCTGTCTAAAAATCACTGAAGACAAAAACTATGAACGCGGACCTGACACCGTCGCAGGGGTTATGCCCCTATCCAGATGCGGGTCTCAATCCAAATGCAATAATGATATTTCAACTCAAATGCAGACTTCATCAAGCAAGAGACGGGAAGGTCGCGTTCAACACTAAACGTGACAATCGCGTTGATCGTCAAAATGTGGGCCTGAATGCGTTCCAACTCAAATGTGGGGCTGAGTAGCGTCGTATTTCACTTCAATTCAAGCCTGTAAGCTCCGCGTTCCCATCTAGATGTGGGCCTATGAGTTCTGCGTCTAAGAACAGAACGAGGTCTGCGACCAGTGCGAGACCCATTTTCTATTGTAATTAAATCCCATTACTGGGTCAATTTATATCCATGTAAAGTGAGAGTTAATCCTCGTTATAGAATATTTTTAGGGACAATTCTACCCCTGAGAGCCCCTACAAATAGCTATAAAATCTATGAAGAGAGGTTCAACTGGTTGAGTGATTTCAAAATACTTTTTGGAGAGAAGTTCAGTTAACTTACTTCAGAATTCAGCTTTGGGGTAGAGAGAGAAATCCTTTTGAAAAAGAAAGACTAACACTTGTTGTGTTAAATTAGAGTTCTTTATGTCTCTTTGAGAGCAACCATAAAGATTCAAAGAAGCTTTCGGTTCGGCCGGTTAACGGAGAAAAGAATCACTCTCCATCGCTACACAGCTTAAACAAAGGGGAGATCTAAACACTCTCCCCTCGTCTGTAATCGGATTTTAATCCGTTGTAACTCTCTTATGCAATAAACAAAGATTTTTACACGCTTCAATTTTTCCAGTTTAACAACAGTGTTGAGCCTACGCAGCCAGCGGTCGACCGCCAGGTCGACCGCACCTTGGTGGCGGTCGACCGCACCTTGGTTCTGAGCTGTTTCCTATTGGGATTATTGATTCATTTATAATTCGAATTTGAATCTATTAGTTTCTTTTTCTTCATGAATTTTCTGGCTATAAAAAGAGGGGTATTGTCCTCAGTATTTGTAACCTGAATTGTTTAATTAATAAGATCTCTCTCCCATTCTATCCCAATGACATAGGCAATTACCGAATCTTGTTAAATCTATGTTTTTCGTACTTTTCTCTCTTTGGTTTGTTCTTGCTGTGATCGTGACTATTTTGCAGCAAAACTTTGGTGTTTGCATGTGGACCTCCGGTGATAGTTTCCTAATATGTGGTAACCTCCTGTGTTAGTTTCACAACAGAAATAACCACCAATAAGCGTGAAACTTGATGCAATTATCTAACTTTGTTTGGGCTTAACGCCAAATCTCTGTTCTAAGACTCCAACTAAATCATTACTCATTTGGTAGCTAAATGCGTGACTTAAAACCTCTACACTATCAACTGACTGAGGGTAAAAAAGACAAGGGACTTCGTACAAGACAGAGACAGAATTAGAACATTCACGAATTCGCGTCTTTGTTCATACGTGGAACCCTAGCCCGCGACATTTTCGTTTGTCTTTTTTCGGAAGGAGAAATTAGTATTCGCACGAAGCTTCCTTCTCTTCTTTGACTCCACTTAACGAGAGATCAGTCTTAGCTTCACCTTTCGCTAGATTGCTCATGAAAAGTTAAAAAACGAGGCACTGTGTAAAGAACACAGAGACCTGCGTAACAAAACTTTGATAGGAGTCAGCTGAGGTCTTCAAAGCAAACCAAGAAACGTGATATTTATACATGTGTGAAAGCTCTCTCACAGTCTCAGCCATGACATGCCCACTAACTCGCTTCTCATCTCTCATTAAGTGAAGTCATGTACGTATCCTATTAGTACTTGATTAGAAATTAAATAATGTGACTTGCATTCTGATTGTATTGCTGCCTCCTCTACTTCTCATTTGATTAAGCTTCAACTCAAAACTGAACCAAACAAGACTATAATCTGAACTGACCCCGAGGTACGTGTATTGGATTTGGATCAATATAGTTGATGCCCAACCTAATCGCCTTGATGGTGTTTAAAATTTTATGTGCACAACCCGACCCAATACAACAAACAAACCTAACGGCCAATCCAAATTGGGTCGGGCATGAGAGATGGCAAGCCCGAACCCAAATAAACATAGACCCATGAGGAATCAAGTTTTTGGGTCAATGTTTTTTAATTTCTAACAATAAAGACATATTATCCAAAAAAAAAAAAAAAACCAAAAACAAAACAATCCATCTATATCTACAACTACTCTTAAAAGCAAATAGTATAAGGACAAGTAGTATAAAGCATGTGAATATTTTTGTCCCCTCCCCCTCTTGTCCCTCCTCTATTTTCCCTATTATTTCATATTTTAATAATTAGTTTTATTTTATCTTTTACTATCCTAATATAATTAAAAATCTTAAATTAAAAAATTCCCTCTATTTTATTCTTTCTTTCTAGGGGCATTTCACTACAACCCCCTAGGTTAAACCGTATTTAAAAAAAAATTCAGCTTCATAATTTTATTCACTTCAGTCACTTCTTTTTTTAAACCAACCATGTGCGCCCACGTGTCAAGCGCAGAAGCGATGTTCAGCAACGACTACGAAAATGTGGACTGCTGATATTAGAGGACTACGATCATGTTCGCAGTCCTCACAAAAAGTCTTATTTCTGAGGATTGCAATCATGATCGCAGTTCTCATAAAAATGCCCTATTTCTGAAGATTGCGACCATGATCACAATCCTCTTTATTGGTACATATTTTTGAGTCTTTAGAAAACTGCAACCACTCTTTTATTGGGCAACCATGATCACAGTCCTTACAAAAATGCCTTACTTTTTAGTATTTATTAGGACTGTGATCATTATCGCAATCCTTACAAAAATATCTATTTTTTAGTCTTTCTTAGTTAGGACTATGATCATTATCGCAGTCTTTTTTATTAGGAGAGGTGTCAAAGTTTTTATAGGACTGGGACCATAATCGCAGTCCTTTTAATGAGAACTGCGATAATGATCATAGTCCTCCTCTTTAAAGTGGGTGGCTCATATGTTGGCCCAAAGGCCATTAGCCCGATATTTTGATGATAACAAACCATATTTAGTTATGTATTTAACAATTTTGTTTAAAAGAATTTCAGGTTAAAACAAGTTGATTTGACGGCTCCACAATCAAGACTCACAAGTTTGGACGCCACTAAAGATTTGCATTCCCAAACCTAGCACGTAGAAAAGGTTCGGGATCAAAACATTGAAGAAAAGATCAAGATTTATAATTTTCTTTTCTTTTTAGATATTTTGTCAAAACCTAGATGATAGAGGTAGAATATTTGGGATTGTCACTTACACACACTTAGTTTTGCTTCATGGCTTCAAAAGAATTTTTATTTCAGTTCTAACTTAGTTTTAGAAATACCATGTTTTGGGAAAACTGTTTTTAGAAAAACGTTTTTATCAAAAGGATTTTTACCAAAAGTGATCTAACATGTTGAGTGTTGAACTATGATCATACTCTCAGGTTTATTAGGTCTAGAACCTTATTACAAAATCCTTAAAACCAAAAAGATCAAACCAAATTTCCCTCCCAGTTTTCTGCAGACTCTATTAAACAGATCTGACAGAGGCCGGTCGACCGACCCAGTCGACCGACGTGTACGGCTGTGCATGTGTGCACGTCGGCCGACCGCTCGGGTCGACCGGGCACTTGTCAGTGCTCTCTGTTTATTTCGGTCGACCGAGTCGGCCGACTGTTTTCCCCCAACTGTCAGAAATATGACCGTTGGCGGTCGACCGTTGGCGGTCGACCGATCCGGTCGACCAGTAGTTGTCAGAAATTCTGACAGACTCCAACAGCTCTATTTTCTGATCGTTTTTGTTGGGATCTCACCCAACGAATTTCTCTAGCTGTTTTGTCCTGTCTTTCATCCCCTATAAATAGTGGGTCATTTCAACATGATAAGACAACAAATTTACAAGATTTACAGTTAAAATTCCAAGTTTTCAAAAGCATCTTAGAAAAGATTTTCAAAGCCAAAATTTCCAAACACCTACTTGAAGCAAATCCCTCTACTTCACTCTAGTCATTTGCACTTCACAATCCCAAGTACTATCTCTACATATTGGTTATAGGATTGTGCTAAGTGAGCGTTTTGTGATCAAGTGTGATCAATTTTCTTCTTGAGCGAAGTTGTAGAGGCATCGGCCTCAAGCGAGTTAGTGTGCTCCAAGTGGTGTTGCGGCATCACGAGAGATAGGACTTGTGTGTTCTTGTATTGGAATCCAGTGGGATCAACAATAGTGAAAATCCTTCAAGTGTGAAGGCGGGGACGTAGAGCGTGGCTCGAACCTCGGAAACATATCCTCGTGTTTGCGTTTGCTCAAATATCTCTAAACTCAAACTCTCTTCATTACTTGCTTTACTTATTGCTTTTATCTTGCAAGCATTTTAATTTGAGCATATTGTTAAGTAGATTTTAAATTCCACATTATTGCCATATTTCATATCCATCACCTATTCGCCCTCCCCCCCCCCCCCCCGCTAGGTGATTTCAATTGGTATCAGAGCCTAACCCTACTATTTGGTTTAACCACCTTAGGGAGATCCTTGTATTTGGCTATATCATTTAGTTGCATTCTTCATTTGTTGTGCATCATACTCACTATCCATGGCTTCACTTGATTTTTCTAGCATCAAGTCCCCACCCAAATTTGATGGCTTGAACTTTCCTATATGGAAGGTCAAGATAAACCTATTTCTAAAGTCCCTAGGAGTTAGGATTGCTAGGGCTATAACTAAAGAATTTGTAGAACCTCTCACCGATGAGAGAACATGGTCCGAGGACAACACCAAGGACTATGAGGCCAATGCTAGGGCTCAATATGCATTAACTCAAGCCCTTAATGAAGATGACCTCTCACGCATCATAAATTGTAAATCCGCATATGAAGTGTGGAATGTTTTAATTGTGACTCATGAGGGAACGTCACAAGTCAAGAGATCAAAAATTGACTTGCTTCGTTCTCAATATGAGAACTTTTATATGCTTGAGGATGAGAGCATTGATGACATGCTCACTCGTTTCACCAAAATAACAAATGCTCTATCTTCTTTAGGTGATGCGATCGATAATGACCAAAAGATAAGGAAGGTCATTCGAGCTCTTCCCAAAGCTTGGGAAGTCAAGGCTACAACCCTCAAAGAGCTCAACGATAGGGAGGAGATGGACTTCTCTGGCTTCATCGAAAATCTCAAAACCCATGAGATGGAGATAAAGGTAAGAGAAGAAAGGGAGGCGCCAAAGAAGAAAGCTCTCGCCTTCAAAGCCACTCCAACCATCCATGACGAGGAAGACTCATCGAAAGATTGCGATGAGGACTTTGCCATGCTCATCTGGAAGGTGGGCAAGATGTTCTACAAGAAAGGGAGGCAAAGCAACTTCCGAAGAGGGAAACCTCAAGGAAGATTCGAAAGAAAAAGAGAGGAGTCGGGTCCTTACTTTCATTGCAAGAAGATCGGACACCTCATTGCCGATTGCCGCGCTCTCCAAGCTACCACCTCCAAGAACGGCCCAAAGAAGAAGAAGGCTATGGTGGCCACGTGGGACGACACGGAGTCGGAATCCGAAGAGGAGAACGACGCCGCTCACATGTGCTTCATGGCACATGGAGATGATGCATCTAAGGTAAATCTCGACAACTCCATAGATGATGATGAATTGACTATGGATGAGTTAGCCCAATTTTTTGAAGAATTACAACATAGATATGAGATTTCTCAGTCTCATAATAAGAAATTAAAAGAGAAAATGACTCTTTAAAAGATAAAATTAATATTATTGAAAAGGAGAAACATGATTTGTCTAGTGCTTTTAAGAAAATAAAGATTGATTTTGAAAACTATAAATTAGCTTGTAAAGGGAAAACCCCCTTTGTATCTTGTAATAAAAATGATTTTGTTGAAATTCAAAAACGGGTTGATGTTTTAGATTCAACTCTTAAAAAATGTGCTTTGACTTAAATAGATTTGCATCTAGGTTTCCCAAAGGAGTAACCCAAGGGAAACACGCTCACCATAAACTTGCATGAAAACATGCACACTCACACAAGCATGCATTCATGTATGGTAGTGATAAAATTTATGTTTGCACTCATTGTGGCCGCAAAGGTCATTTAGAAAAATTTTGCTAGCTAAACTAAACATGAATAATAAATATGTTTGGGTTCGCCCCGATACTAATCCTAAAGGACCCAAAAAGATTTGGGTACCAAAAGACACACCCAATCTAGTTGATACAGGTGGGTCTTCATCCTTCAAGACTTAGGGCAAGGCGGTGCCCGGGTGGTGGATGCATCAAAGCTCAAAGATCATATCGCGCTTGCATCACTATCATGGAGGCACCTATTTTGGAGATTGCCCTCGTTTGGTAACTTCTCCATTTAAAAATTTTATGTTTGTTTATATATACAAATGCATAGGATTGTTAGTTTACTTTTGTACTACATTGATATATGCTAGTGTAAACTTACATTTCCATTATGCTTGTGTATATGCCTTGTTTGATATCTTGTATTTATGTCATCTTTTAATGTCCACACGTCTATTTTTTTTGATCATATATA
Source organism: Agave tequilana (assembly GCA_038442645.1). Taxonomy (NCBI): domain Eukaryota; kingdom Viridiplantae; phylum Streptophyta; class Magnoliopsida; order Asparagales; family Asparagaceae; genus Agave; species Agave tequilana. The sequence goes on along the minus strand of JAVJIF010007376.1, from coordinate 69,034 downwards.
TATATATATATATATATATATATATATATACATTTTTTTTAGAAACTAAAATAAATATTTAAAATTCATATTTAAAGCAAATACATTATGAAAAGTCACCTAGAGGGGGGGTGAATAGGTGACAATGCTAATCTAGTCAAATAAATGCGGAATTTAAAAACTTAATGCAAATTACACTCAAGTGCTATCAACAAGTGATGCACACAACCAAGCCAAGCAAATATGAATGAGCAATGAAAATAAATGCAAGGCACAAAGTAAAGAGAGAGTAGAGAGAGAGCCAATGGATCAAGCGCAAACACAAAGATATGTTATCGAGGTTCGAACACCCAGCTCTACATCCCCGCCTTCGACACACGAAGGATTTCCACTAGCTCGTCCACCTAGGACCCTTTACAAGGAGTACCCAACACTCCTCTCTTTACAACCTCCTCCCTGAGGCAAACTCCAACAATCACAACCTCCTCCTTGAGGCAAATTTTCAAACCAATATAACAAACTCCCAATCACCAACCAATACAAGGATCACCTCTCAACTAGAGGGATACAACCCAAAGCACAAAGCTAAGAAAAGATTGGGTTACAACTTGGTGGTCACAACAACAACCACAAACAACTTCTTCTTCCACACAAATAACCTATAGATATAGATAGTAGATTTTTTGCTCACGTGTGGAGAAAACCAAGGGATATGAAACCAGCAACTCAAAGAAAAACCTTTGGGAAACAAATGAAATCAAGATATAGAAGTTCAAACAAAAGCTTTTCCCAAAGTCCCTTTTCTTGGTTTTTCAAACCCTAATCAAAAAAACACAAAAGATTGTTCACTTTGAATCCAAAAACCTATTTGTTTTCTTGCAGCAAAAACACCAGAGAGATAGAAAATTTTTGCCCAAAAATTCTTAGAGAAAAACTCTCTCAAATGGGGTATTTATAGGCAATTTAGAAAACTAGCCGTTTACAGAATATTTGCCAGATTTACCCTACCGGTCGACCGGCCCGGTCGACCGTCCAACGGTCAAATTCTGAACCGTTGTGGCTACCGGTCGACCGCCTCGGTCGACCGAGAATTCCTGAGAGCCAACAGCTCTCCGTCGGTCGACCGCTTCGGTCGACCGGATACAGAGTCAGCCAGCGTGCACGTATCCGTGCACGTCGGTCGACCGGAACGGTCGACTGGCTTCTTTGGTGCGGTCGACCGTACCAGTCGACCGGAAAAGCCTGGCAGACAAAAACAGGTCTGAAATCTTGGAAAAAATATTATAATAAAACCCACAAAATCTCTAAAATTTCACAAAAATAGTTTTATCATTTTATATTGAAATACAAACTTGTGTTAAAAATCCTAACACAAATTTCAAACATATTTGACTATTTTTGTGTCATAGAAATTTTGCCAAAAACCAAAAACCGTATTTTCTAAAACCTTGTATTTTGAATAGAAAATACACATTGTCTAAAACTCATCCATGATACAAAAATATGATATTTAAACACTTTGAAGCATATTGTATATGAATAGAAATTCAATATACAAGAAACATATATATATCATGATTTTTGTCATTAAGTCCAAAAATATGTTTTGTTGTAAATACAAAACATAAAACTCATGAAATAGGTATATCAAAGTAAGTTTGTCTAAGTCTTTGAAGCATGCATGTATATAGAACAAATCTAATATACAATAAACCATGTAAACTTGTTTTGATCTATCTATTCATGAAAACCAAGATCGGTTAAACCTAAAACCGAAAATCAAAACATGAAAGGTGTGTGTTGTGAACTTGAGCATTATCATACTATTCTAATCTTTACAATTAGGCTCTAAACACAAACTAAAACTATGGATACCTAAGTCTTCTGTAGAGCGCAATCTCCAAGCTAGAGCGCAATCTCCAAGTCGGCTCGATCCAAAAACTCTTGATTCACCGAGCAAGTGCAATGTATGATCTTTGACGCTTGGGCTCTTGAATCAACATGTGCAAGCTTCCAAATCATCTTGTTGAAGCTAAACACCAACTAATATCTTTGTTAATGATCTGAAACTAAAATCACAAGATTATTAGTACACATAACTACATGAATTAATCATCATCAAAACTAGAGTGGAAGGCCTTTGGGCCAACAATCTCCCCTTTTTAATGATGACAAAACTCATGGAGTTATATATGCATGGATTAAAGTAAAGCTTCAAAGAAGCTCCCCCTTAACTCATGCATAGGAATAAACAAACAATAGGATGCATATAAACAAGGTTCTTGACATAAAATGAATATGCATATGAAACATGCTATTGATTCCAATTAAAACAAAACAACTAAATTACCAAAACATGCTCTTGATACCAATGGATACTAATAAAAACAAAACTCATAATGCTCTTGATACCAATACCAATGGAGATGAGATGAACATAAAACTGAAAACTCATGCATATCAAATCTTCTCCCCCTTTTTGTCAATCATCAACAAAGGGGTAAAAACAAAATAGATATGAATTCTTCTCCCCTAAATATATGAAACAAAGAATAAACAAACTACTTCAAGGGGTGAAACCAAAAATGATACCAATTAAAAAAAAATGTGTCAAAGAAGTGCATTATGATACCAAAGGAAAGTGAACATAAAAACATTTAAGAAATGCCTACCAATTACCAATTGAAAGTAAGAAGGGCATTGAAAACAAATATGATACCAATTGAAATTAAAACATATTGAAAATAAAACACATGATACCAATTGAGAAACACAATGATACCAATTTTGAATAAACAAATGCATCTAGATACCAATTGAGGATATTTATCTTTATAAACAAATGAAACCAATTAAAATCAATAATCATTCTTTAATCATTTTTCATTATAAAGTTAGGGAGTGGGAAACAAAACCAATGGTAAACTAAATACTAATTGAGAAATTGAAATGTGAGTTTTTCTCCCCCTTTATGAAATACTAACTAAACATATGCATAAGCTAGAAAAAAAAGATACCAATTGAAAACTAAGTCAATTGAAATAATGTTAAAGCTCAAACTTAGCATAAGCAAGATAATGATAATGCTTGTATAAAGATACCAATTGAAAATTGAATCAATTGAAAATGATGGTCATAAAAAATCAAGCTTATCATAAACAAAATTTGTGCATATATCATCTATATATGTATGTAAGAAATAGATACCAATTTGAAATTTGATACAGAGATACCAATTTTAAATTGATACTATATGAAGTGTATGCATACATATAAAACAAAACATATATGAGTATACAAAAGGATGTCAAGATTTGATACCAATTAAAAGAATTCAATGATACCAATTGAAACAATAATAAGATCAAGTGTATATCTCATATCAACTACCACCCAATCATGTGCAAGTTTAAAAATGATTTTCATTATAAAGCATACATGAACATGATCTCCCATCCAACCACCCTTAGATGGTAGGGGTTTTCAAAATAGATTTGAAATTATAGTTCGTTTGAAAATCACTATCAAAGAAAGGAATATCGCAACTAGTTAAATGGAAAACTTGTTAACTAGTGCGAAATCCTTCAAGCAAGGAATAACAAAAATATTTTTCATGAAACATGAAAATCACATGATCACTAAACACTCAAAATCTATATGGCACCAATAGTACTCATGAAAATGAAATCATGAGAAAACATCAAAATAAGGTGAGTGTACAAGGGTTGTGAGAAACATATCATCATGAAAATGGACAATCAAGCTCAATTGAAATTCCTTTAAAATATAAACATATGAAAAACTAAATTTTCATTACTAAAGGAAATCTCCTAAAAACATGAAAATCTAAACTCTTCATTAAAAGTCAATTTATACTTCAAGGTATATGTATGTTTAGACAAAGCAAAAGTATACATACATATCCCAAAACACAATTGAGTCCAAAATATAGATTTTCATGAAAAGCAAATGACTCAAGGGGCATACATGTATATCTTAAGATTTGGCAAAATAGACATATACATGAAGTGAAAACACTTTATCATAGAAAACACATGATCATAAAACATATCAAAAATGAGGAATACATGTATGAATGCATGAATCATCAAAACTAGACTATACTAGCACATATAATGAGTACAAATAGGCATCCAAGCACAAACATATATAAAGGTTTATTTGTGGCCCATTCTATGTACAAGTATAACTCCTAGTTTTCATGAAAACTAACATCTAAGCATATATTCAAATCATAAAGTATAAAACAAGTGATGATAGACAAAGATTGATCATAATTCAAATCCACATGTTCTACTAATCATGGCAATAAACATTCTAAACAACACATGAATTATTAAAACAAAAATCATAGAATCGTAAACATCCAAATGATCATTATGCATATGCATGTGCAATAGATCTAAGGCATACATGTTAGTATAAACAAAGTGAGAACACTAAATATAGATCCATATGAAACATGGGTGCTCAAGGAACTAAACATGTATAACATTAATCTAATGAACAAGGCACAAGCATAATGAACAACAAAACATGATATGCTATAAAAGATGAACATGAAAAGTATGCAAATAAAAAAAATTAGGAGTTAGAGATGATACCAAAACAATGAAGTTGCACCTCTAGTTCTCCAAAACACGGTGGCCCTCCCACCAAATCTCCTTGAGTGTGAAGCATCCAAAAGATTCTCTTTTAGGCTTAGAACGCATCCACCTCAAGGCACCAAATCTCTCACGTGATGCGAGAGCTCCCACCTACATCAAAAGTCAAAGAGGTGGTTTTTGGTACCCATTTTCTAGTGGGTCCACGAGGGTTAGTTTCTTTTCTCACCCAAACATAATTAGTTGCTAAATTTTCATTATAAATACGATCATAACAAAATCTAGCAAGGTGGCCTTTTCGACCACAATGTGTACATGTGTACACGTGAGCATACATATGATGGTGGTGATCATGAAAAGCATGTGTATGCATAGATGGGTGTGCATGCAAGGTTCGAACTTGTTTCTTGCGAATCAAGGTTTCCAATCGTGTGTGATTCATGGCACAATGGCTCAAAGTGGAGCCCAAACTATCAACACTTTTCTTCAAAACAAGTATATCATTTTCAATGTTAGAAGATAGAGTGGAGCATGCAATAGGTGTGCTAGAACATGAAGCAACATTAGCATGGCAAACATCAATCTCTTTTTGCAAAGATTTATTTTTAATCAAAACCAATCCAATTCTCTAGTAATTGAATCAATATCATTTTTCAAAGTAAGATTTTCTTTAAAAGTAAAATCTAATTTTGAAGATAAAATCTCATTGTGCTTTACTACATCATCACAATCATTTTTATTTTTCAAAAATTCATTTCCTTTAAAGCAAGTTCAAGTTGAGATTTAAGTGAGTCACATTCACTTGCAATCTCTTCCTTCTCTTGCAACATCAATTCAAAATTAGAGCATAAATCCTTTAATTCATTTTTCAAAACAAGATTATCATCTTTCAACAATTCATGTTCTTCTAACAAATTTTCAAGCTTTTGAGCAAGTTCCATATTTAAAGTTTGAACTTCAAAACAACCATGGCAATAGGAACTAGAGCTATCATCAATATGAGAATCCGATTGTACCTCAAGGGAGTTCTTCCCTTGGACCATGAGGCATTGCTCTCCGGACTTTTCTCTTTTAGATCTCCTCATCTTGTTAATTATCCTTGGAAGCTCGGGAGACGTCAAGATGCTCCAAACTGCAAAAGCCGAATCATAGTGATCAAAAACAGGTAAAAGAAATTCATTAAGAGATGCTTTAAGTGCTCTAAGTGCTAATGCATTGGCCTTCTTATGCTTGCTACTATTTGGGAGGGATTTTATGGTAATGGCTTGATAAACTAGATGTCCTAGGTCTTTTAAATGTTTAGTCATATTAGCCTTCCAATCATTAAGTCTAAAATGGTCAAACATGGGAGGGCTAGCCATTAGTGCAACTATATGTGTGCAAATGAAAATGCAAATGAAGATTAGCAAACCAAGATCACTCCTAGGTGGTTAAACCTAAATATCAGGAGCACTAGCTCTGATACCAATTGAAAAGTCACCTAGAGGGGGGGGTGAATAGGTGACAATGCTAATCTAGTCAACTAAATGCGAAATTTAAAAACTTAATGCAAATTACACTCAAGTGCTATCAACGAGTGATGCACACAACCAAGCCAAGCAAATATGAATGAGCAATGAAAATAAATGCAAGGCACAAAGTAAAGAGAGAGTAGAGAGAGAGCCATGGATCAAGCGCAAACACAAAGATATGTTATCGAGGTTCGAGCACCCAGCTCTACATCCCCGCCTTCGACACACGAAGGATTTCCACTAGCTCGTCCACCTAGGACACTTTACAAGGAGTACCCAACACTCCTCTCTTTACAACCTCCTCCCTGAGGCAAACTCCAACAATCACAACCTCCTCCTTGAGGCAAATTTTCAAACCAATACAACAAACTCCCAATCACCAACCAATACAAGGATCACCTCTCAACTAGAGGGATACAACCCAAAGCACAAAGCTAAGAAAAGATTGGGTTACAACTTGGTGGTCACAACAACAACCACAAACAACTTCTTCTTCTACACAAATAACCTATAGATATAGATAGTAGATTTTTAGCTCAAGTGTGGAGAAAACCAAGGGATATGAAACCAGCAACTCAAAGAAAAACCTTTGGGAAACAAATGAAATCAAGATATAGAAGTTCAAACAAAAGCTTTTACCAAAATCCCTTTTCTTTGGTTTTTCAAACCCTAATAAAAAAAACACAAAAGATTGTTCACTTTGAATCCAAAAACCTATTTTTTTTCTTGCAGCAAAAACACCAGAGAGATAGAAAATTTTAGCCCAAAAATTCTTAGAGAAAAACTCTCTCAAATGGGGTATTTATAGGCAATTTAGAAAACTAGCCGTTTACAGAATATTTGCCAGATTTACCCTGCCGGTCGACCGGCCCGGTCGACCGCCCAACGGTCAAATTCTAAACCGTTGTGGCTACCGGTCGACCGCCTCGGTCGACCGAGAATTCCTGAGAGCCAACAGCTCTCCGTCGGTCGACCGCTTCGGTCGACCGGATACAGAGTCAGCCAGCGTGCATGTATCCGTGCACGTCGGTCGACCGGAACGGTCGACTGGCTTCTTTGGTGCGGTCGACCGTACCAGTCGACCGGAAAAGCCTGGCAGACAAAAACAGGTCTGAAATCTTGGAAAAAATATTATAATAAAACCCACAAAATCTCTAAAATTCCACAAAAATAGTTTTATCATTTTATATTGAAATACAAACTTGTGTTAAAAATCCTAACACAAATTTCAAACATATTTGACTATTTTTGTGTCATAGAAATTTTGCCAAAAACCAAAAACCGTATTTTCTAAAACCTTGTATTTTGAATAGAAAATACACATTGTCTAAAACTCATCCATGATACAAAAATATGATATTTAAACACTTTGAAGCATATTGTATATGAATAGAAATTCAATATACAAGAAACATATATATATCATGATTTTTGTCATTAAGTCCAAAAATATGTTTTGTTGTAAATACCAAAACATAAAACTCATGAAATAGGTATATCAAAGTAAGTTTGTCTAAGTCTTGAAGCATGCATGTATATAGAACAAATCTAATATACAATAAACCATGTAAACTTGTTTTGATCTATCTATTCATGAAAACAAGATCGGTTAAACCTAAAACCGAAAATCAAAACATGAAAGGTGTGTGTTGTGAACTTGAGCATTATCATACTATTCTAATCTTTACAATTAGGCTCTAAACACAAACTAAAACTATGGATACCTAAGTCTTCTGTAGAGCGCAATCTCCAAGCTAGAGCGCAATCTCCAAGTCGGCTCGATCCAAAAACTCTTGATTCACCGAGCAAGTGCAATGTATGATCTTTGACGCTTGGGCTCTTGAATCAACATATGCAAGTTTCCAAATCATCTTGTTGAAGCTAAACACCAACTAATATCTTGGTTAATGATCTGAAACTAAAATCACAAGATTATTAGTACACATAACTACATGAGTTAATCATCATCAAAACTAGAGTGGAAGGCCTTTGGGCCAACACATTAGAGATGGCAATTGCGCACCTCAACTCATATTTAGAGGAATCTCGAGGATGAAGTTCAGAACCCTTCACCGGATATTCGGCTTCATCATCTCTAAACCTTTGTTTTTTTTAAAATTAAAATGTCTTGTGTAAATTGTGTTAATATTATAACTAATGAAGTTTAAAACCATGTTTTTAAAATATGGTATGTTGAAAATATTCTGCCTATTATTTGTTAGACAGTTTTTTTAAATTTTTTTTAGGATCTTTTTCCGCTGACAGGTTTTTGGGCAGGACCGGCCGACCGGATCTGAGTTCCGGCCGACCGACCTTGCCTGGAAGAATAATTTTCATTCTTCTCTGTAGTCGGCCGACCGCTGCGGTCGACCGCTCTGTCTGTCAGAGCTCTCGGGATTTTTCGGTCGACCGGACCGGTCGACCGTGCGTCGAGAATCTGCCACATACCCTCTTTATTTAAAGCCCTTTTCTCTCTCTCTCTCTCATTTCTCACCGGCGATCCCTCTTTCCCTTTCTCTAAAAATTCTATTGTCTTCATCTCTCTCAAATCTACCTTAAATTCGAACTTCTTTCTCTCAATTCTTCGCTGGATCATCACTTTCAGGCCCGTTCTACGTTCGAACTCAGGGAATTTCTGATTTTGGGTTCTTGATCTCTTCCATTAAGGTAAAAATCTATTTTTTCCTTTAGATCCTATTCCTTTTCTCATTGTTCTCTTTAGTTTTGTCAAGATCTTTTGTTTCCTTAGTTTAGATCAAGCCCCACCTTTATTTGTAACCTAGATCTTCATTATAACCTAAAATTTTATCATGTCCAAAAGATCTAGAACTGAGAAGGGCAAATCTGTAGTCCCTTCATCCTCTTCCACTAGGCCTAAACGCCCATTTGTTAACGATCTTGCTGAAAATAGGTATATCCTCCTGTCGAAGAGAACTATCATTTCGGGGAGATGTGTAGTCCCCCAAGACTTTGAGCACCTCAATATCTCACAAATATTGAGGAATAATTCTTTAGACCAATTCATGACTATTAGAGAATCAGTTTATACCTCACTGATACCCTATTTTTATACTAATCTTTCTTTTGAGGGTAATCGGGTTAGGTCCAGAGTTCTAGGGAGAGACATTGATATCCCTCTAGAACAATTTGCTGATTTGTTGCATCTCTCCTGTGGAGGAGTTGATGTATACTCTTTTGACCTACATGATTTTGTCTATCCGGCTGGTGAGTCTGCGCTCACCGCGTCAACTTTGATCCACGGGGATGACAACCCCGATTTAGTAAGGAATGAGGAGGTGAACAAGTTCACTTTCACCGCCCAAGTCCTTGCCAAATTTGTCTTTTACAACATTTTACCTAAGTCTGGGGAGTATAGTCATGCTAGGGGTCCTGTTCCACTGTTAGTCTATTACCTTCTGAAAGGCATTAAGATTAATATCCCCTGCTTCATAATTTCAAGGTTTCGATCTATCCTCTGAGTCTCCCACTGAACCATCTGTAAACCTAGACAGCACCCTTTTGAAGAGGATGCAAGCCAGGACGCGTCTTCCCGCTCCTGAGCAGCCTCTTATTCCTCTTGTTCATGTTCCAGGATCATCATCTGCCCCAGGATCTTCTTCTGCCCCAGGGACTTCCTCTGCTCCCGGGCCATCCATATCCTCAGATCTTCAGGCCCTTATTTCGTCTGAGCTTCGTACTCAGATTCAGGAGCATCAGTCTTGGGTCGAGCAGCGACTGACCTAGATTTCTACGGCGGATACAGGACATCGCGCAGAGATGGACTCGCGTTTTCAGGGACTTCGCAATGACATGTCCTATTTTTTGGATTCCATGCGATATGTGAATTCACAATTTAGTGCACTCTTTGAGAAGTTCGACATGCTTGGTCCAGACCCCACGCCACTTGCCCGACCGCTTCCTTCCTCCGGCCCTCCATTTCCTGTCAGGGCTCCTTCTGCTTCTTCAGCACCACAGCTAGGTGTTGCTGGTATTGATCCAGAGGAGGAGGCTTCTGATGATGATGAGGATGGTGATGAGCAGATGGCTAAAGGAGATGCTGAGGACAGCTCGTCTGAGGAGGACGATGATGAGGACGACGACGATGAGGAGTGACTTCCCCTTTTGATGATGTCAAAAAGGGGGAGAGATATTCTGGAGAGACTGTTCCTTGGGCTTATATTTTGTATCTTGTATTTTGTTTCTTGTATTTTGTGTGTTGGACACATTTTGTTATGTATTTGATGTTTTTTGTGGACATGTGTTTTTTTTATCTATGTATTTTGTATGAACATGTGTTTATTTATGGCATGAGTTATCTTTTCTGGCATGGACATGTACTTGGTTGTTTATTATTTGTGCCATTTATCTATGCCTGAGTATGTTTTATTATATGCATGTGTTGAGGGGGAGCTTCACTTGAAGTATCCACCCAAAATATTTGTAATAACTATATATGTTTTGTCATCATCAAAAAGGGGGAGATTGTTGGCCCAAAGGCCATTAGCCCAATATTTTGATGATAACAAACCATATTTAGTTGTGTGTTTAACAATTTTGTTTAAAAGAATTTCAGGTTAAAACAAGTTGATTTGACGGCTCCACAATCAAGACTCACAAGTTTGGATGCCGCTAAAGATTTGCATTCCCAAGCCTAGCACGTAAAAAAGCTTCAGGATCAAAACATTGAAGAAAAGATCAAGATTTGTAATTTTCTTTTCTTTTTAGATATTTTGTCAAAACCTAGATGATAGAGGTAGAATATTTGGGATTGTCACTTACACACACTTAGTTTTGCTTCATGGCTTCAAAAGAACTTTTATTTCAGAATTTCTAACTTAGTTTTAGAAATACCATGTTTTGGAAAAACTATTTTTAGAAAACGTTTTTATCAAAAGGATTTTTACCAAAAGTGATCTAACATGTTGAGTGTTGATCTATGATCATACTCTCAGGTTTATTAGGTCTAGAACCTTATTTACAAAATCCTTAAAACCAAAAAGATCAAACCAAATTTCCCTCCCAGTTTTCTGCAGACTCTGTTAAACAGATCTGACAGAGGCCGGTCAACCGACCCAGTCGACCGACGTGCACGGCTGTGCATGTGTGCACGTCGGCCGACCGCTCGGGTCGACCGGACACTTGTCAGTGCTCCCTGTTTATTTCGATCGACCGAGTCGGCCGACCGTTTTCCCCCAACGGTCAGAAATATGACCGTTGGCGGTCGACCGACCTGGTCGACCGGTAGTTGTCAGAAATTCTGACAGACTCCAACAGCTCTATTTTCTGACTGTTTTTGTTGGGATCTCCCCCCAACGAATTTCTCTAGCTGTTTTGTCCTGTCTTTCATCCCCTATAAATAGTGGGTCATTTCAACATGATAAGACAACAATTTTACAAGATTTACAGTTAAAATTCCAAGTTTTCAAAAGCATCTTAGAAAAGATTTTCAAAGCCAAAATTTCCAAACACCTACTTGAAGCAAATCTCTCTACTTCACTCTAGTCATTTGCACTTCACAATCCCAAGTACTATCTCTACATATTTGTTATAGGATTGTGCTAAGTGAGCGTTTTGTGATCAAGTGTGATCAATTTTCTTCTTGAGCGAAGTTGTAGAGGCATCGGCCTCAAGCGAGCTAGTGTGCTCCAAGTGGTGTTGCGGCATCACGAGAGATAGGACTTGTGTGTCCTTGTATTGGAGATCCAGTGGGATCAACAGTAGTGGAAATCCTTCAAGTGTGAAGGCGGGGAAGTAGAGCATGGCTCGAACCTCGGAAACATATCCTCGTGTTTGCGTTTGCTCAAATATCTCTAAACTCAAACTCTCTTCATTACTTGCTTTACTTATTGCTTTTATCTTGCAAGCATTTTAATTTGAGCATATTGTTAAGTAGATTTTAAATTCGCATTATTGTCATATTTCATATAGCCATCACCTATTTACCCCCCCTCTAGGTGATTTCATCATGTCCCGCGCCCACACCCGCGCCGGGACGGAGCGGGCGGGGAGGACGCGCATGCATAGGGCCATGGTTCCCCCAACGTACACGAAAACTCCATGTACTCTAAGGGCATGCCCTTAGCTCTCAACTTTTAATATTTAAATCACTCAACTTTCCACACTACTTCCGATGTGGGACTAAAGAGCTTATACTCTTTTTAGTCCCTTTTTAGCTATTTGAATTAGGTCAACTTCTGACTTGAATATCTCATTCATTCGGAACGGAATTGAATATGTGAATAAACCATGTTTATCCCCAATGGAAGGGGAACACACTCCAGCCATCACCCATGCATTTCCAGCAATGGATCACGCCTAAATTCAGCTTAAAAATCATTTGAAATTTCTCATTTCTCAACAGTCTCCCACAGTGAATGGAGATTCAAGAAATAAATACACTATGATATTGACTTATAGTGAAAGGTACTTTAGAAAAGAAACTGCATTAGGATAGGTGAATTAGGTTTTGAACCTTCGTAGCGAAAGTCGTATTACACTTACTGGCCACTCAGTGAACTAGATTTTAAATTGTTGGTTGTTTATGTAAGCTAAGTCAATAGGCCTCACACAGTAACTTTTTAAAATAAAGTTTGATTTTCGATTGTGTCCATTTTGACCCTGAACATTCTTGATTTCAGACAGTGCGTATAGAGAATCACAGCCTCCATAGAGACTCTCAAAGAGCCGACCTAGCTCTATACTCACATAGGTGATTGTCTCATTAAGAGTAGTCTACTCTACTCTACTTGTTTTGATAATAAGTTATAGGCATAATTAAAAGCGTTAAGTTTATCCTAAATTCAATTGTAAAAAGTACTTATGTGCACCATAGGAATTGGTTGGAGTAAGTGCTTATTTGCAGAGTCAGTCATAACTTAGTTTTTCTTTTTGAATTTAATATGTGGGATCTCCAGTCGCTAAATGAGATTTTCATCAAGCTGACTCGATATAACTAGATTTTTAACCCCATTCTCTTCGATGCGCAGTTTATACGCTCTCCACACAAACCTTTAGTAATCCGCTAGGTTATCCTTTAACGATACAAAGCTAATAGAGATAACTTCATTTGAGAGCAACTGCCTAATAGCATTAACATATGTGCCTAGACTTACCATTTTATACAAAGGTTTGTGCTCTTGATACCGTTGCTTGATTATAGCTGTGAACGCATATGGCAGGCACTAGTTTAGGTCACGGTGGTATATCCTCTAAAAATTATCAAAATCATTCTGCTTCTTCTTCAGCCTTATCTAAGGTTATAAATTCTGATTTCATTTTGAAACGAGCTATGCAAGTTTGTTTGAAGAGTTTGAAGAATTTTCAAGATACTGTCGGACCTTTGAGAGTAAAGATGTATCCGCTAGTTGATTTCAATTCCTTAGAATATGAAATCCAATTTGAATCATTGTACCCTTCAAGTACAGATGGATACTTCTCATATCTCAAGACATAATTCTTGGAATTAGATACGCAGCTTACTACTCGTAGTAGGGCAGTTCATTGATCATCACTAGAATTTTTACTGTATGTCCTCAATTTGCTTATGTTGTAAGCACTATCGGGTCTAGTGCAATTTATTAAATACATTAGACTTTTGATGATTTGAGAATACTCCAACTATTATTTTTTAGTTCCTGTATTCTTGTGAAGGTGAATATGTGAGAGAAAACAATTTGTATTTTCTTTTATCCCATGTTCCTTGAATCTTTCTATCATCTTATCCACGTAATGAGATAGACTGATTCCATCTGGTGTATTAGTGATTTTAATTTATAAAATTACATCAGAATCTCAAATCCTTCATGTTAAAGTTGTTGGACAGCATCTTTTTTGTGAACTTAATAACTCCAATTTTAGTCCCGAGTATCAACATGTCATCTACATAAAGACAAACAATAATACATGTTTAGTTAAAACGCACTTATCACATTCATTGATAGTGAATTCATCTTTGATCATGACCCCATCGAACTTCTCATGTCATTGTTTTGGAGCCTATTTTAGGTCGTATAAAGATTTGACCAGTTACACACTTTGTGTTCTTGACTCTTAACTATAAATGCTTCAGGATGCGCTGTGCATATTTTTTTCATTTAATTTACCATTTAGGAATGCAATCTTTACATCCATTTGATGAATATCTAATTGTGCAACGCTGCAATCACAATTGACATTCGAACAAATGTTATTCTTATTACTGGTGAATAAGTATTGAAGTAGTCAAGTCTTTCTTTTTGTCGATAACTCTTGGCTACTAACCAACCTTGTACTTATCGATAGATCCATCGATTTTCAATTTTCTTTTGAAAATTCATTTACTCCCGATTGGTTTACTATCAAGAGGCAAATTTGTCATTTTCCAAGTATGATTGCTTAGGATGAATTTTATTTCATTATTTACAGATTCTTTTCGCATTTGTGTTTTTGGGATAGACATAGCCTCCTTATATGTTTGAGGCTCACTTTCAAGTGTATATGCTTTGAAGTCTGGACCAAACGATTTAGAGATTCACGGTTTCGTGCTCCTTTGATCAGCTTTCGCATTGACTTCATCCCTAAAAGTTGTTTCATGTGTTCTTTTCTCAGAAATCTTGTCTTCTTCCTGTTTGTACGAAAAGATGACTTCAAAGAACACATCATCTCTTGATTCAATAATCATGTTTACATGAATATCAGGTATTTCTGATTTGTGTACCAGAAATCTATAGGCACTGCTATTCAAGGCATAGCCTATGAAAACGTAGTCCATTATTTTTTATCTCAACTTAGCCTTTTTATGTAGTGGTGACAGTACCTTCGCAAGGCACCCCCATATTTTGAAGTAATAGTAGGAGGTGCTCTTTCGTGCCATAACTCAAATGGTATAAGACAAAGTTTTGTGGCATACTCCATTTAGAATATAATTTGCGGTTAATAGAGTTTCCCCCCACAAGTTCTGCAGTACTCCAAAACTTACGAGTTTACCATCTCCTTTAAAGTTCTATTTTTTTCATTCAGCAATCATATTCTGTTGAGGAGTATATGATATTGTAGTTTAGTTTATTAAATCAAAATCAACACATAACTCATTGAATATTGAATTCATTTGATTCATATTCTCTGCCTCAATCTAATTTTAGAATCTTTATATTCTTATTGAGTTGACTCTCAACCTTGACTTTATATATTATAAATATACTCATTGCCCCATCCTTACTATTTAGAAGATACACATAACAGTATCTTGTACTGTCATCAATAAAAGTACTAAAATATGCCTCTTGTTGGCGCAAACTTCAAGTCGCATAAGTCGCTATGAATTAAACCTAAAGGTTCAGTATTTCAATCAATTAAGTGAAAGAAGTTTTTCGCGTACTTGACCTCAACACATATCTCACACTTGTGAATTTCTTTCAAGTTGAGTTTAGAAAATATCCTAAATTAGACAAATTTTATAAAGACTTGTAATTTACATGCCCTATTCTGGTATGCCATAATATAGGAAACTCAAGCAAATAAATAGAAGACTTTTCTTTATTCATGAGTTTAGGGTACAGATACACGGACTTTTTAACTACAACAGCAATTGGCTTTAAAAAGGCCATCAATAAGAGAACCCTTTCCCACATGCACCCCTCTCTTAGCAAGTACAAACTTATCTGATTCAAAAATCATTCTAAAGCCTTTTTTTTACTAAGGATTGTGTAATATCCCTAGTCAGTAATACTGTGTTTTTATTTTTTAAGTAATTATTTTATTTTAATGATTATTTTATTATTATTTGTTAACTTGATATGATTCATTGCACTATTAAATACACAAATTATTTTTAGAGTATTAAATGGTAATTTGATTTTATATATTTATCATTATTACTTGTTAGCTTTTAATTACTAATTAGTATTTTTTTCTATTACTACGGTTATTATTATTTATTATTATTGTTGTTGTTGTTATTATTATTATTACTGTTAATTATCATTATTAGTATAATTAGTTTTGTCACTGTTAATTATAATTATTATTATTAATGTTGTTGTTGTTATTATGATGTTATTACTACTATTATTATTGTTATTATTATCTTAATTAGTATTATTAATTATTAATAGCTATAGTATAAATATATTTAATTTTGTACTAGTATTATTACGTTTTATCTATCCTTTTCCTTGATTCATGCCCATGACTCATTCTCTCATGACCCATACCCATTTAGAACCCAAACCCATTTGCCTATGATCCCAATACCCATTACCCTTTATCCAAAACCCATTAGCCTAGACTCTAAACCTACAACCCAAAACCTATACCCTTTAATTCTAACCCAATCCCCATAAATCTTAACTATAAGTAATCTTCTATATTATCCTAATCCAAACCCTTAATCAAATCATCCCTTCTCCTCCTCCATCTGCCGCACCCATCCCCCTTGTCCTCCTTCAACACACAGCTGAGATCCCTCATCGCACCACCCTCCGGGTACCGCCGCCTTGCCGAGAAACATCACCATCTTCACCTTCCTCCTTCCCCATGAACCCAAGCCCTCACTGAAGCGCCATCGGGATCCCTTGACTATGACCGCGGCCATGGCTTCCTCCTATAAGTTGGATCCATCGCGACCTCACCACCACCGCGAAGCCCTCTTCTCCCCCTCTTATTCTCCCACCTTGCAGTCCATTGTCGTCGCCGGCATACGAGCGCATCACCTTGTCCACCTTCCTTCCATCAACTACTTCTTTTTCTCATAAACACCATCACTAGCTCCTCCTTCATCACTCGCAGTATCTTCCCACGCACCATAGCCCTGGCGAGCCTTGGCAGCCTCCCCTACTACCGCCCTATCTTGGCCTGCGCACAACCCTCCTTGCGCATCTCCAGACCCGCACACTCTTCCCTTGGTCGAGCCCCATATAATCCACCATCTCCACAGTGGCTTCCCTTCTCTATCCATAACATCCCCTCTCCTTATTGTCGTGAGTTCTCCTTGGTGAGCATCTTCTCATGCAGGCCACCCTCCGACAGCCCGCGGTTCCCCGATCTCCTCCATGAGCATTCCGGCAATCCACCGACGTCCTCAGCCTCCTCCGCGAGATCCACCAGAGCTCCGACGACCTTGGCCATGAGTCCCTCTAACTCTCTCTCTCTCTCTCTGTTATCTATTTGATTATATGTGTATGGGGGTACATTTGATTATATGTTCAAGGGTATTATGTGCCTGATTAAGTGTGTTTAATTATGTGAGTGTATGTAAATATGTTATATGTGCATGGTAGTTGTGTGCGTGAGTTAGTAAGTGTGTTGTGTGTAGTGTGTGGGCACGTGAGTTCAATTGTGTTGTGGGTATATTTGCATGGGCATAATCATGTGTGTGTAATGTATTTAAATGTGTGTGTTTGTTATTAGATGGTGTGTGATAATGTGTGTGTATAGTTTTGTAGTTAATGGGTGAGTTTTAATTAATGGATGTGTGCATGGGTGTGTTTGCATGGATGTGTGAGTGAGTGTGTTTATAATATGCATGCATGTATGTATGCATTCATATTGGTATGTATTGGTATTTGGGCGTTTGCATGTACATATGTATACGTAGCGTATATGAGGACGTATATGTATGTACGTGTGCTTGACTGTATGCACGTGTGTGTATGCATGTGTGTACATGTATATATGTGGTATGTGTATGTATGCGGGTGTATATTCATGTGAGTTCATGGGTTAGGTTGCGTGTTGCAGCATTTCGGACCCGTTTGGTGAGATCTGAACCCGTTGCAGGAGATTTAGATTGGTGTTCACTGTGTAGATGATACACTAGCGATTTGAAGACCAACCTATGAGATGATTAAGAGATTCGTATTGGTTAGTGCAGTGAAGACCGGGCGGCGATTCGAATCCAAACCATGTCATTTCATGTGAGTATTTCCTCTTATATTATTTCCTCATTTACCATTATCAGTAGTGTGTGTGTGTGTGTGTGTATGTTACTTGTTTTATTTCATATGACCATCTGCTTCATTATTCTAGTATGATTACCCGTATCATTTCATTAGGTAATATTGAGGGTTCACTTTAATTATATAGCTTATCTGAGTGTCATTCTGTGTCATTTCATGTGTTAGTTGTTCGACGCTATTAGTCCAGGGCTAGTTGTGGTATAACCTTATACTGTGACTTATTTTGATCTATAGAATGACTGATCTAGTTCATATTTGAGAACAGATAGCATCAATCATGTGTAGTATTTATCGGACAATTATTTGGTGAAGTAGAACTTGCATAATAATTACCATTGATCGATTGGTGAGTCAATGAAGGCTAGATTGTCAGGTATTAGTTTCTTATATATTTAGTAGTATTTAGAGTTACTTAGTAGTTCTTGATGTTACCTTATTGATATTGAGCATCAGATGTATATGAACTTTGGATCTTAGTATCGAGATTTGGACTTATGTCATTTCAGTTGTAACCGTTTCGGGTTCAAATTTAGTTGTGATAAATTTAAGAATGTAATTGGATTGATCTTAAGATTGAGTAGATTTGTATATGTCATTATTTAGACTTAGAGTTGATCTTGTGTTCATTTCAAAAGATTTTGATCAATATTCTTATAAGATTGTTGTATTTAGATTTATAGTTGTGAGTGTTACCAGTTTTACCCCTGATAATATTGTTTAAGTATTTGATGTCTTGTTGATATTGATTATCAGACGTAGAGGTATCTTAGATTCCATATTGCTGAGAAGTAGGCGTAGATTGGGTTGACCTGACCAGGTACCTGTATATACATAATTGATTAGTTACTTGGATTTTTGGATCTTCTGATTAAGCTTAAGGGAAGTGGGAGTGTATGATGATCTTAATCAGATTAATAGTGATGATTGATTACATATAGATAAATATGTATGCTGGGGTTTGGATATATCTGTTTGGTGAGGAAAATTTGAAAGGGCGTGTAAATTCTTTATTTGATTGTAAAGAAAGTTACAACAACAATCAAAACTTCTGATTATAAGAGAGAGAAGATGTTCAAGATCAAATCTTCTCTTTATTTAATGTTGGGTTCTTGATATAGTGGTAGAAGTGAATCTTATTTTTCGTTGACCGGGTAAGTGTCACGGTCTTTTGGGAATCTTCTCTTCGGACTATTGGCAGAGTAAAACAGCTCTTGTCCAATAAAATCTCAAAGAGACTTGAGACAAGAACAAACTTGTACTCAGCAAGTTGTTAGAAGAGTTGAACTCTTAAGTATTTCTCCGCTAGATGCTCTGATCACGATTCTCCAAAATCGACCCTCTTCAGTAGCGAACTGAGCTATTTATAGGAGTTTCAGAGGTAAAACTGTCCCCTAAAAACACTCCATAATAGGGGTTAACTCCCTTATTACGTGAGCAGTAATTGACTCAGTAATGAGGGCAGTTGTAACAGAGATGCAGGGTTCCTCTGTAGTTGAAACGCGGGCTTCGAGCCTCGCATTTAGTCGTTGAGGTAACGCTTGAGCTTCACATTTGGTTGAATGTGAGCTTTAAGTTCTGCGTCAAGCTTTATGTAAGACGCAGGCTTGGGCTCTGCATCTTGGTCATTGCGGTGAAGTAGAGACGCGAGTTTCGACCCTCTGTGTTTTGGTATTGTAGTGATGCTTGAGACGCAGCTTTCAAGCTCTGCATCTTGGTACTGCAGTGATGCTGAGACGCGGCTTTCAAGCTCTGCGTCTTGGTTATCGTAGTAATGTTGAGACATGGCTTTCAACCTTTGCGTCTTGGTGCAGCGCTAGTGGCTATAATTAACATTGCGTCTGGAGTTTGGACTCTACTTTCTGATGACTTGTCCTCAGTGATTTTTGGACAATCTATAGAACCCCCACCAAAGTTTTCGATATTCCGCGGTTGACTGGGACGGACTTTGAAATACTTTAGACTCTAGTTGAATTCACTTCTCATGATTGGACTGACAATCATTTGAGGTACCCTTGTAATCACCTAGAGGGGGGTGAATAGGTGACTAGCTAATCTAATGGACAATTAATGCGGAATTAAAACTATTTATGCAAACAAAAACTTCTTAAACTAAACACCAAGTATAACACAAGAGTGTAGCCGGATTCCCCGTGAAGGGCTCTGGACTAACTCCTCAAGTTTCCTCTAAATAAGAGTTGAGGTGCCGCGTTGGCTCTCTTAGTTGAATACAAGTGCTAGCAAACAGTCCCCAAGCATATAATAATATGAGCACAAATATATATCAAGCATATAAAGATGAAAGCAATATGAAAGTGCAAGATATAAATAATTAAGAGATAGAGAGAGCAATCGCAAACACGGGATATTTGTTTCGAGGTTGAGCACACTTGCTTCACGTCCCCGCCTTCAACACTTGAAGGATTTCCACTATAAACCGATCCCACCGGATCACTCGGTGCCGTAACACCTACAAGGAGTTCCCACTAGAACTCTTGGACTCCCTAGTCCCTTCACTCATTCCCGCAAGAACAAACCCACCGCAAGCCCACTAGCTCGCCGAAGCCGCACCTCAAACACCAAGTTCCCACTAGAACCCGAAACAATGCGAACACACACGTCCGCCTCCTCAAAGCAAAGATGAAGTCTTTGCTGATCACAACACTTTGATCACCTAAAAACAATCTCACAATAACACTCCTATAGGATGAATATATCAATGGATAGCTCAAGTGTTTGTGAGAAAAACAAAGATGGAATGTGTGGAGGAAAACACAAGAAATCACTTTGAAAAACACTCTTGATAAACTTCCTTTTTGATTGGAAATCTTTGCTCTCAAACAAGTGGAGAAAACTCTAAAATAGATAGAAAAAACTAGGTTTAAAACTCTCCCTCAAATCTTGTTTAAAACAGTCCAAGAAATCCCAATTTATAGGGCTCCCAAAAAACTAACCATTACAGCCCAGTCAGCAGCTCTGACTGCTGTCGGTCCACCGGCTCGATTGACCGCCAACGATCAGAAATCTGATCGTTGGGCCAGCGGTCGACCGGCCCGATCGACAGAGGCCTGGAACAGATAGCAGAGCTCTCTGCCGGTCGACCGGCCCGGTCGACCGGGGCTTTCAAGAGAGCAGAAGCTCTCTGGCGGTCGACTGGGTCAGTCGACCGGTCCTCCAGCCAAACTGGCGTGCACGTTCTGTGCATGTCGGTCGACCGACTCCTAGCTCAATCGACCGGCCCGGTCGACCGGCAGAAGCCAGACAGAACAAATTTAGGGATTAAAAGGTTGTCTTTTTAGCTTAAATAAAATCCCATAAATTTACAAAAAAAAAACTACAAAATAGTTTCAGTATTATACTCAGATATACAAACATGTTTGAATAAAATCAAAATATGTTACAAATATTTGAACTATTTTTGTAACTTATAAATTTTGCCTAAAAACAAAATCTGTATTTATTCAAAATAGATTTTTTTCAAAACTTCTCCAAATACAAAAACAAGATATTTTAAACACTTTTAAAGCATAGAGTGTATGGAAATGGTCCACTACACATACATGATGAAATATCTATGTTTTTGAGATTAAGCTCTAAAATAAGTTTGGTTAAAGATATGTATATATGAAGATCAAAAACCAAACCGGTATTTTTTCAAAATGAAAATCCTTTTATAAAAACTCATCTAAATCAAGGGTGTGTGTGTGTGTGTATATGGTATACTTGAGTAATCCACCAACTATTATATCCTTTACATTTTATTTAAAAATAAAATCTTAATAAAAACAAATCTAGACACAAGTCTTGATCTTGAAGTCTTCTTCTCCTATTGACTTGGTCCAAACTTGATCTAACGAGCTAGACTCCTCTTGAGTACTTGATGTGGTCTTGATGCATAGGCTCTTAAATCAACCGTGCTAGCTCCAAAACTTGACTTTAAATCCTTTGTTGAAGCTAAACACCAACTAAGATCTTGATCATAAATCTGAGATTCATTAAACACAAGATCATTAGTACTATAACTACATGAGTTGATCATCATCAAACTAGAGTGATGGGCCTTTGGGCCAACAATCTCCCCCTTTTTCGTTGATGACAAAACTCATGGAGTTATATATGCATGGATTAAAGTAAAGCTTCAAAGAAGCTCCCCCTTAACTCATGCATAACAATAAACAAATAGATATGGCAATAAAGCACATAAAACTAAACAAATATGTATACAAATATAAGGAGATAAATATGCCAATCAAGCATAAACTCATCAAATTCTTTTCTCCTTTTTGTAAAACAAAAATAATATGCACAAACAAGAATCTTTCTCCCCCTTTAAGTATAAAGCAAGGAAAACATGCATATATACTAAAATATTTCTCTCCTTTTTGTCAATCATCAACAAAGGGGTTAAAGTAAACACAAAACAATATTTTTCCCATTTTTGTCAAAAAAAAATCAACAAAGGGGTGAAATCAAATCAACCAATAAAGAGATATATGCGATATACATTCATGAAGAGGAAGACGCTAAGTTAACTTCCCTACATATATGTATTATATGAAAAAGGGATGACAAGCCCTAACTCACATAACGCATAATATGCAATGCATAAGAGGAGATGTGAAGCTCCCCCTACACACGTGTATCGCATAAAGAAGAGTTGTCAAGCTCCTCAATATAAGATACACTCAACATGAATCTACATGTAGAAGAGATGTTAAGCTCCCCATGCATATAGGCAATATATATCAAAACATTTTTAAGAATCCAATTATAACTAAACAATATAAATTTTGAATTCTAATGGTAATTGAAACATTTTACCAATTGAAATAACAATGAAATTTTGATACCAATGAAAGAAAATATTTTATATTTTGATACCAATTTAAAATTTCATGGATACCAATTGAAGTAAATAGTTCAATAGATACCTGTTGAAATATATTGTACATTTTGA
Organism: Agave tequilana; assembly: GCA_038442645.1. Classification (NCBI taxonomy): domain Eukaryota; kingdom Viridiplantae; phylum Streptophyta; class Magnoliopsida; order Asparagales; family Asparagaceae; genus Agave; species Agave tequilana. The sequence goes on along the minus strand of JAVJIF010007376.1, from coordinate 46,032 downwards.
TGTCAATAAAATACTAATTGTAAAAAAAATACAATTGAAGATAATGCATAAACTTAAAAAAAATATACCAATTGAGAAATCAATTGAAAATTAAGATTTAAATTAGGCTTAGTATAAACATACTTTGTGCTATAAACAAGTAAATATCTTGATAATCAAGCACCAACAAATCAAGCACCAACAAATCATATATATGTATGAAAATGAAAATACCATAGAAATTGATATTATTTGAAATGTGAAGCATACATATATAGAAAATATGAGTATATACAAAAAAAAAAATCAATTGAGATACCAATTTGAAAATATGATGTAAATCAAGTATACAACTCATAATAAACCACCCTTTTTATGCACAAGATAAAAAATTTTCAATAAGGCTTACAAGGCATACTCGCCCATCCATCCGCCCATAAAGGGGTTGGTAGGGGTTTTCAAAAATGAAATTTGAAAAATATTTTTATAGTGAAAATACTACCAAATAAAGAATACATAAGTAGTTAAAAGTAATTTTTGAAAACTAGTTAAAGATCCTTCTAAATAAGAAATCAAATCATATGTCTATCATGAAACATACTAAATACATAAAGGTTGACACTCGAAATCTATAAGGCTCAAAAATAATTATGAAACAAAGTCATGAGTAAACAAATAAAGTGTGAGTGTACAAGAATCATGTGTTTAGCATTTTTCATGAAAATAATCAATGAAGCTCAAAACAAACATGAATATCATTTTATCAAATAAAAATCATGAAAATCATAAAGATTTTATTTTTCATCTAAAAACAAACTTCTAGGTATATGTATGTTTTTATTCAAAACTAATAATATGCATACATATCCCAAACATAAAAAGAGTCTTTGATATAATTTGCATGAAGGTAAGAGACTCAAGAGGTATACATGTATATTTATTAGATTTGAATAAAAATTGCATACACATAAAGTAAAACATGAAAATAGGCAAAACAAGTGTAAATGAAAGAATCATCAAAAGTAGGCTATACAAGTGCATATAGTGAGTACAAATGAACAATGAAGTGCAAACGTATATGAATCAAATGTTGTTCACTACTTGTACATGTATATACACAAGTTTTGACAAAAACTACATTTAAACAAGTTATATACCTCATGAAGCATAAATATAAAGCATGAACATGCTAAAAAATGTGATATAAGTAAAAAGACATGTAAACTAAATTAGGAGATTAGAGATAGTTACCAAAAATAAAGAACTATACTCCAAATCTCCAAAACATGGTTGTTGTCCCACCAAACCTCCTTGATAGCGGTGTATCAAATGTATGTCTATCTAGTCCATGTGCATCCACCATCAAGGCACTAACTCTCTCACGTCGTGTGAGAGCCCGCACCTACTCAAATACAAAAGGTGGGAATTTTGGTACCCATTTTCTTTTGGGTCCATGAGGGTTAGCATCTAATGGAACCCAAACATTTTTTTTATTAGAAAAATTTAAATAATTAGTTCTATCATAACAAAATTTTACTAAATGGCCTTTGCGTCCACAATGTGTACACTTGTACACTCTAGGATGCATATGTGTATGAGTGTGATCATGACGTGCAAAGTGTGCATATGCATGAACGTGGGAAACTTATTTCTTTTGAAACAAGAATTCTAATCTTTTATGGTTAAATGCACAATTGCTCAAAGTTGAGCTTAAACAGTCAATTCTATTTTTCAAAAATTTAACTTCATTTTTATCAATGATAGCATGTAAAGCATGGTGAGAATGAGAATCATTTTTCTTATTCTTTTTAGAAACATTTTCTTTTTCTTTTTCAACAATTTTTCTTTTCAAGGAAGTGTTTTCATGCAAAACAATTTCCTTTTTGTTTTTCCACCAAAACAATTTTATTTTTCAAAGAAGTGTTTCCTTCACAAAGATCATTCAATTTAGAAAGCAAGGAAACATTTTCATTTTTCAAACTTTCATTTTCTTTTGAAACATTTTCAATTTTCTCTTGTAAAGAATCTTTTTCATTTAACATGGCATCAAATTTGTTTTTCATTTTCTTATTATCCTTTTAAGCATGTCATATTTTTCTAAGAGTTGTTGACAAAAAGATGCAAGTTCATTATAGGACATATCAACTTCCTCTTCTAGCTCGAATTCGGTAGTTACCTCAAGGGGGTTATCCCCTTGGACCATGTAGCATACATTGGAAGCTTCACTTCCAACATCCGAGTCGCTCCCCGCATAGTTTTGTTCTTATTCACCAAGGGAGATCAAAGAGTTCCATACTACAAAAGCCGAATCAAGATTAGCAACCCTAGATAAATAATCATCATTTAGGGTAGATCTTAAAGCATGTAGGGCTTTTGTATTAGCCTCAATATTTTTGTCATTTAAAAATAAGGATCTCTAGTAGTGGCAAAATAAACATGAATGCCTAGGGCTTTAAGTACAAAGACATCTTAACCTTCCAAGGTTGGATGTTAAGAATGTCAAAAGTGGGAGGTGACATGAAATCCATGGTGTGTGAAAATAAATATTGTGATTAGCTATAAATGAGGATCTTTAACTCTAGATTGTTAGACCCAAATCAAGAGCACTTGGCTCTGATACCAATTGTAATCACCTAGAGGGGGGTGAATAGGTGACTAGCTAATCTAATAGACAATTAATGCGAAATTAAAACTATTTATGCAAACAAAAGCTTCTTAAGCTAAACACCAAGTATAACACAAGAGTGTAGCCAGATCCCCGTGAAGGGCTCTGGACTAACTCCTCAAGATTCCTCTAAATAAGAGTTGAGGTGCCGCGTTGGCTCTCTTGGTTGAATACAAGTGTTAGCAAACAATCCCAAGCATATAACAATATGAGCATAAATATATATCAAGCATATAAAGATGAAAGCAATATGAAAGTGCAAGATATAAAAAAGTAAGAGATAGAGAGAGCAATCGCAAACACAGGATATTTGTTTCAAGGTTCGAGCATACTTGCTCTACGTCCCCGCCTTTAACACTTGAAGGATTTTCACTATAAACCGATCCCACCGGATCACTCGGCGCTGCAACACCTACAAGGAGTTCCCACTAGAACTCTTGGACTCTCTAGTCCCTTCACTCGTTCCCGCAAGAACAAACACACCGCAAGCCCACTAGCTCGCCGAGGCTACACCTCAAACACCGAGTTCCCTCTTGAACCCGAAATAATGTGAACACATACGTCTACCTTCTCAAAGTAAAGATGAAGTCTTTAGTGATCACAACACTTTGATCACCTAAAAACAATCTCACAATAACACTCCTATAGGATGAATATATCAATGGATAGCTCAAGTGTTCGTGAGAAAAATAAAGATGGAATGTGTGGTGGAAAACACAAGAAATCACTTTGAAAAACACTCTTGATAAACTTCCTTTTAGATTGGAAATATTTGCTCTCAAACAAGTAGAGAAAACTCTGAAATAGATGTGAAAAATTAGGTCTAAAACTCTCCTCAAATCTTGTTTAAAATAGTCCAAGAAACCCCAATTTATAGGGGTCCCAAAAAACTAGCCGTTATAGCCCAGTCAGCAGCTCTGACTGCTGTCGATCAACCGGTCCGGTCGACCGCCAACGGTCAGAAATCTGACCGTTGGGCCAGCGGTCGACTGGCCCAGTCGACCAAGGCCTGGAACAGAGAGCAGAGCTCTCTGCCGGTCGACCGGCCCGGTCGACCGGGGCTTTCCAGAGAGCAGAAGCTCTCTGGCGGTCGACCAGGTCGGTCGACCGGCCCTCCAGTCAAACTGGCGTGCACGTTCTGTGCACGTTGGTCGCCCGACTCGGTCGACCGACTCCTATCTCGTTCGACCGGCCCGGTCGACCGACAGAAGCCAGACAGAACAAATTTAGGGATTAAAAGGTTATCTTTTTAGCTTAAATAAAATCGCATAAATTTACGAAAAATCTACAAAAATAGTTTTAGTATTATGCTTAGATATACAAACATGTTTGAGTAAAATCACGACATGTTACAAACATTTTGAACTATTTTTGTAACTTATAAATTTTGCCTAAAAACAAAATCTGTATTTATTCAAAATAGATTTTTTCCAAAACTTCTCCAAATACAAAAACAAGATATTTTAAACACTTTTAAAGCATAGAGTGCATGGAAATGATCCACTACATATACATGATGAAATATCTATGTTTTTGACATTAAGCTCTAAAATAAGTTTGGTTAAAGACATGTATATATGAAGTTCAAAAACCAAACTAGTATTTTTCCAAAATGAAAATTCTTTTATGAAACTCATCTAAATCAAGAGTGTGTGTGTATATGGTATACTTGAGTAATCCACCAACTATTCTATCCTTTACATTTTATCTAAAAATAAAATCTTAATAAAAACAAACCTAGACACAAGTCTTGATCTTGAAGGTCTTCACTTAAAGTCTTCTTCTCCTATTGACTTGGTCCAAACTTGATCTAACGAGCTAGACTCCTCTTGAGTACTTGATGTGGTCTTGATGCATAGGCTCTTGAATCAAACCGTGCTAGCTCCAAAACTTGACTTTAAATCCTTTGTTGAAGCTAAACACCAAATAAGATCTTGATCATAAAACTGAGACTAATTAAACACAAGATCATTAGTACTATAACTACATGAGTTGATCATCATCAAAACTAGAGTGATGGGTCTTTGGGCCAACAACCTTGAGCTTGATCCTGTCTGGAATGTGGTCTTCATGAGTATACTGTAATACCCTTTAAAGTCGCCAGAAATGATCATGGTGAGTGTCTAGATACGCAGTCCAGACCTCCTTGGTGCTCTAAGCTGGTTGTTGGTGTACTATTGAACAGGGGATAAACAGTCGTCTGCTTGTGCCAGTGTAGCTGAAGCGAAGACTGAATGCAAGTCTTGTAGACGCAGAAGTCATGTTGTTTTAGAGACGCAGTCCTCATTTGAAGTGGGGACGCGTCTCTTACTTTGCTGAAGAGACGCGACCTTTGAAGGGACACGGTCTTTGAAGTGAGGACGCAGCTCTTATTCTGTTGAATAGACGCAACTTTTACTTTGCTAAAGAGATGCAACCTTTGGAGGGACGCGGCTTTGATAAATGTGAAACCCACATTCTGGGCGCGTTGCAACGTGTCTGGCAGACTTAAGGGGACGTCTTTCCCTTAATGCGCGAAATTCGCGTCCGATCAAGACGCGTGACACGCGTCGGGCGAAGATTGGGCCTCGAGATATGCGCCGTGTATCTCTGCAAATCACTATGTCTATAAAAAGATAACAGTCTTTCAAGGGTCATCATTAGACTCTTCTTCTTCTCCGCTGAGCTGTGCGTCGAGGATTAAGAAAAGCTTAAAGATTTTCAACTTTTTCATTTTTAACACCGATTTTATAGTTGAAATGGCACCAAAGACCAAACATGTTGCCTCATCGTCGAGCGTTGTTGCTCCAAAGGCTCAAATGGGCGGTCTTTCAACGCAGAAGGTCCCCATTTTAAGTAATAAAACCATCTGAACTGGTTTCCACCATTAAAGGGGCTTAAAGAGTTTTTTAACTCTTAAGTCTCTTTTGAATGTTAACCGCCAACGTGAGGCTTACGCCCGTATTTGATTTTTAGACGCGGCTCTTGTGCTGGTAGGCAAGACGCGGTTTGACAACTTCCGCGTCTTTGCTTCATTAGCTCGGGTCTGTATCTATTTGTTGAACATATGCTTCGTTGAGCCTTATGTTTTGACCCCAATACTCAGAATTTCTCTAAGTGGGGCAGTTCAGATGCGGACTTCATGTGATCTTCACGTCTTTAAGACCAGACGCGGGTTTCACTGAGCCTCGCATCTGAGTCAAACACTTAGAAAAATTTCTAAGTTGTGAATTTTAAAAATGTAGGCTTTATGTGAGCCTCGCGTCTTTAAGCTTAGATGCGGGCTTTGCTGATTTTCGCGTCTAGATTCATTCCGACATTTGAGTTTCAAGCACTTAATCATTTTCTTTTAGATATCTGACTAAGTGTTATCTTCTTTGCAGTGCAATATTCTTCTAACCCTTTGTCAAAGAAATGCCACTTTGGGCACATAGGTGGCGCTGATCCAAATTTGACCTTTGTGCTCCAGAAGACTGCTCCTGTGACAACTGGTAAGTCAAGGAAGCGAAAGGATAGGGTCGACAAGGCCAGTATGCTGACCCTTCGGGAGATCCTTTCTGATGGCCAGTTCGAGTCGGATTCTCGTGATCTGCTAAGGAAACTTGGCTTCTTCTTTGGTGACGCCATCATTGAGAAAGGATCTTATATCATGGAGACTATAAATGGCTCCGCCAGACAGGGGACAAAAAGTTTTTCCTTCCCAGCATGGAGAGGATGTATCCCTTATCCTATCTTCAGCACATGTTGGTACATCGCGCGATGGAGTGGGATCTTTCCAGGTTTATCTCCGGCTTGTCTCTCGGCAGATTGGGTGCAAAAGAAGTATACTCTACTGGCCACGGGAAATATATATTCAGTTTATTTTTCGGGTTAGTTAGGACTGAGTATCCGAAAGGAGAAACCCCTTAGTTGGCCATTACCTTCATCAACCAATTCCTGAAGATGAGGGGTGATTTTTCTACTGACTTTCATCCACCCGGGTGGGTCAACTCTACCGACAAGTCATGGTGGAGCAGGATGGTTGGATTTGTTCTTACCGAGCTCAGGGATTTGCTGACACGAGTGGGTTTATACCATTCGGTTAGGGTCGTACAGTATGGCCTCCCGCAGAGCTCCCATAACTTTTATGGCATCCTGGAGCGTTACAATCCCCTGATGGGCATATTTTTTACTCCAGTCAGAGAGATAGGCTCGCTCTTCATGAGCTATATGAAGTTTCGGGGCTAGTCATGGGAGATGCCCCTTATGAAGAGTACATCTAACCTCTGAGGAGCTTCACCTCTTGAGGAAAGAGGATCCTCAGGTGTACGAGACATATTGGGAAGTGCTTTGCCACTTCTACATCAGCAGGCAGATATCTACCTGGAGGAACAGGGCATTAAGCAGATGTCTTGGGCGATCTATCTGTTCAACGGTATAACAGAAAAATCTATCCCAGTAACTAGTCTGGCCTCTTGTACTGATGAAGAAATCGCTGAGAGGATTAATGCCTCTACAAGCTCCTACACCACCAAGTCGAATGAGGACACTTTCAAACCTGATACAGTTTTTAAAAGTTTTCACTAACAGGCCCGAATTTTCATCTCTAATCGGCCTTTATTGGCGGGTTTCATCATGTTATGGCTAAGCGTTGTGTGGTCCCAACACTGCCGCACGAAGTAATCGTTGCTGACGTGGTGTACCCGGCGGTCCTGCTAGCACACGGGAAGTCAATCTCCCTTCTCCCGACGATGGTAGCTGAGATTCAAAGCGGGTTGCGGGCGCTGACCAAAATCCTGTGCCAAGTGAAGGCCATTGTAGACTCCCAGGGTAGGCCAGTGGTAGATTTAGAAGAAAGGCCATAAGTGAGAACTCTTATTCCCAGGGTCGAGCTCCCATATACGTACATGATGGTCTGATACGTTATGCACTATCCTTCATTGATGGTGGCAGTGTCTCCCTCTTAAGGCTTCATTCCGTTCGTGCAGAGGTTGGAGAATTCGAGCTGGTCTCACTACTATATGTACTTTGTTCGGAAATCCATTCTGAGCAGCTCAAATTATCAGTTCAACTGTTGCTTTCCTGAAATTATCGGTGCATCCTACAGGGATAAGTTTGCTGACCTTGCAGGGCCAGATGACTTCACAAGGCTGCCATCTGGAGTTTTCTAGTGGTGATTAATATTCTACCTGGATATCTGATCTTCCGGTAAGGTGACTCATGTACGATCGAGCATGCCAAGTCATTTTGCTCGGCAGTTTGGCTATGATTAATTATATGTCGGCAACCCTAACACTGGACTTCGCTTTAGTAGCAACCTGTTTGAAGGTGCTCGGGTGCAGTACTACAGTGTAGCTGGAGGGACGAGAGCTGTTTTCAGCCTGCCTCACAGGACGCCCAATTGTCAACCAGCCTCAGTTTCTGCACGTGGTACTTCCTCGCTAATAGGGTGCCTGGCATCAGAATAAATACCTCTTGCATCAAGAGCATCAAGGAATCTTATAAAGCCAAGTTAGATTCCAACAAACGCATGTGAGGTATGACCGAGTACCAGGCAGCCGAGAGGAAAACAGGAGGGAAGGTAAGGATGGAGCCCAGGAGGGAGGTCAGCCGAATAAGGCAACAGCTACGAAGTCGGGGCCTCGAGTAATAGCAACCAAGGAACAAACTACGAGAAGGAGTCGGCAAGCGTGGCCAAATGTCCTCGCGGCTCTACTTCCCACGGTGAGCCTAGCCCGAAGAAGGCCAGGAGATGATCTGAGACTAAAGCTTCAATCCTGATGCCCGAAGTAGTCTCTCCTGGTGCTAAGGAGCAGGAGGAGGAAGAAGAAGAGGAGGAGAAGGAAGTCCCCAGTCTTTGCTCCAAAGGTCTACGTAGTAAGGGCCCTGCAATCCTAGCAGAGGGAGAGCCTGTGGGTGAACCCGTCATGGCTGAAGAGATCGAGCGACCTGAAGTTGACTTGGTGGAGAGGGATGATGTTAAAATTCCAAGAGTCTCAACTCAGCTTGGACCATCTCCAGCTCAAGAGAGAAGGGAGGAGGTGCAATAGCCTGGGTCCCCCAGCGTGTTGATGCCTACCTCGCGGGTTATTGAGCCTAGCCCTACTACCAGGGTTCTTAGTGGTAAAACCCCGACCGCTGAGACCTCCTGGGTCCAATTATCGTCTTCGTCATCTGAAGAACATGAATATTATTCTGGCAAGGAAGTCGACTTCGGCAATGAACCCGCTTTTCCTGACCGAGCAAATTCTCGCATATATCAGAGAAAAGATACAGGGGTACATCCCTGCCTGGGTTCCACCGACAGCAGAGATTGCCACTATCGAAGGTATTTCCTTTAGACTCCTTAATTGGTTCTCCATTAAGTTGGGACAATATTTTAACCTTTCCTTTTAATTTTCTTCTACAGGGGTGGCTACCGGTAGCGAAGCCACAACATCTTCTCACATTGAGGAGATGATCTAGGAGCTGACCCAGCAGGAGAGTCTCGAAGTTCCTGCTATCGAGGTGTCACATGAGGGTGTAACTGCCGAGGTCGAGGAATCCTCATCCCCAAGTGGCTTGTCTAGAGACTTGCCATCTTCAGTTCTTCAACTTGGTAAGAGAATAAAGACGTGTTGAATACTCTCTTTTTCATCATTACCACTGACATTAATGTTATGGTTACAGAGAGTACTAGGGTAGCTCAAGTAGAGGATCCCATGGAGAGCCTTGGCACAGGAGACAACGTAATTCAGACTTCGGTCGTTGGACCCAGTGTCGTGGAGTTTGTTGCCGCCCCTATTACCGTGGAGGCTACCATAACAATAATTATTCCGAAGGCATTGGTGATGACCTCAGCGTCGGACGAGCCTGTTGTCGGCCTCGTCCCTACACAAGTTGAGTCAGTTCCCATTTTTGTGGGTGTTACTCATCTTGTCATAGAGAGGGGATCTGGGAGTGCACCTGCAGGGTCATCTCCAGCTACCGACATCATGGAGGAACTAGCGCATCAAATGGTACAACAATTTTTCGCCTCCATGAAGTCTTGCATTGAGTTGATCCTTTCCGGGGAAAGTTCCCTCGAGTTTGCTTAGATGCTTCTTGAGAATCAGATCAAGAACATCTGTCATACTAGAAGCTCTATGCAAGCTAGGGCGTATCTGACGCTGGTTGAGCAGCTGGGGATATGCCTGAGTGAACTGAAGGCTCTGAAAAAGGCTAGCCCAATGGATGAGGCTTGGTTGATGCTAGGTAAGCTCATCGCCACTCAAGAATACGAGCAAAAAGAGATGGAGGATCAAATGGCTGAAGAAGTCTGTCATCTCTAGCACTTTCAAGCTGACTACGAAAGATTGGTTAACGATTCAAAGGAATCTGAGATCGTCATCCAAAGTGCGAAGCAAGTTATTGTCACTGCTCAGGCTGCTATTGTTAGGGCACAAGCCTTGATTCAAGTCAATGTGCAGAGCCTTGCTATCGCCAAAGAAAAGCTGGAAGAGTTGGAAACTGTCAAGATGCAGGTTCAAGAAAATCTTGCTGCTCATTCCTCAAAGTTGGAGTCTCTTCAGACACAACTGGTTACAAAGAAATTCTTATCAGAGAAAGAGTTGTGGGTACAAGCTTTGGCGGAGGCTGAGAAGGCACGCCAGCAAGAGATATAGCGCCTCCGAGAATAGATCTGTTCTTTGGCGGAGCAGGATTATTAGCCTTCTTCTCCTTTTTGTATTTTCCCATTTTTCCATAGCACTTCATTTGTCAAATAAGAGAGTGTTTGTGTTACTTTTATCACTTTTGAGTCAAATAATAAAAGTTATCAAATTCTTATCTCGTCATTATCCTTTCTTTGTCCTTGAGAACTAGACGGACTTTTTATTGCTTGGATAAACTCAGCTTTCATAGTCGCAACCCTTGACTATTTGTGAAAACGCAGTCCTTAGTCATTTTGTTTGGACACGACCATGAACGATTAACTCAGGCTATACTGAGTTTATGATTGAGACACGGCTCTCATTTGTAGTGGGGACGCGGCTCTGAACTGTTGATGGAAACACAACTCTAGCTCATCAAGAGAGACGCGCGAATGATAAACCCAGGTTGCACTGTGTTGCGATTGAGATGTGGCTCTCATTTGTAGTGGAGATGCGGCTCTGAACTGTTGATGAAAATGCAGCTCTGCTTCATTAAGAGAGACGCGACTCTCAATTGTTTGGTAGGGACGCGGCTCTGGCTCCTGAAGAGAGATGCGGCTCTAAATTGTTTGACAGAAACGCAAACATGCGTTCTTCAATTTAATAAAGGGGACGCGGCTTTCAGGTTTGCGAAAGAACGTAGACTTCAGGACGCGACTCTGAATTGTTGAGGAACGTGGTCCTAACTACTGAAGAGATGCGGCTCTGGATCATTAAGAGGACGCGGCTTTAGATCACTAAGGAGATGCGGTTGTGGCTTCTTCAGTTAAACGAAAGAAACGCGGCCTTCAAGTCTTGTGAAAGGTCGTGGGCTTATGGACACAGCCTTTGAGTCTGCGCAAGAACACAGACTTCAGGACGCATCCTTCAAGTCTTGTGAATGGACGAGAACTTTAGGATGCAGCCTCCGAAGCGTAACATGCAATCCGTCTTAAAGATCTTGTTGGATCTTTTAATGTCAAGTCAGCGTTGACGGTTGGGGACTTGTGTCGTGGGCTTTTCCTAGAGCGACAATCCACGTGTCACGTCCTCATTGGATTTGATGTCCGTGCAGGCATTAAGGCTGATGGCTTTGATTTTTATGCTATTAATTATAATCCTTATGGCTTGCCTATAAATATGCCTCAAGCTCTTAACAGTTCTTTATCTAGACTGTTTTCCTTTGTGAGCATGCACTCTGAGGGACTCCGTCTTGATTGTCTATCTTCCGTTAAAGGGCAGGTGTTCTGATGAACAACAAGAACTCAAAGCTTTCAAGCTTTTCTTTAATTTTCTTCAAAGATTATCACTATCAAGTGATTTTAAGATCAAAAAGCATTGCTTTAAGTGCTTTTACGGCTGTGCCTTGATAAACAAAGTCCAACTTCTAAACCGTGCTTTGATAAATGAAGTCCAACTTTCAGAGAATTCTTTCTCGGGTAGGAACTATTTTTTGCCATGAAGTACTCAATCTCTCTGAAGTTCTGTCTTCTCCATTCGAAGAGATTCTATCTCTTGATTTCCTCTTGAAATCTGATTGACGCGCTCGTGTTTTGTAGACGTGCCTTTCAGACTTCTTGATGAAACGCTAGCTTATTGATTTCAAAATCTGAGTCTCAAATTCTTCAGATGCGAGTGTAATAAATTCTGCATTTGGATCTTGAAATACGAGCTTTGTATATAAAGCTCGCGTTTGGAATTCTTGACTTAGAGAATTTGAATTCTGCTCTTTTGAAATCTCAGGACGCGAATATTGTGAGCCCCGTGTCTCAGACGCGAGTGTGGCGAACTCTGCATCTTAGAGTTACCTCAGGGAGTTTTTAAGACTGCGTCTTCGCTCTTGATTTATGCCTCGCGTCTCACATCTCGGATGCAAGTCTAAAATCAGACTGCGTTTGGATCCATATTCTCTGCATCGGTTAACTCCGCGTCTGAAGTTCATGACTTCAGCCTCGCGTTTGTGCTTCAGATTTTCTGTTCCTGTCTTTATAGAATTTTAACCTTCGGGTTTTTGTTCTTTGCATGTTCTGGCAACCTCATCCAGTCTCCTGCGTCTTTGCTGGCCTCATGGGAGAATATTTCGACCAACCAGCTTGTTGAATTAGCGAGCACTCGGGAAGTCAGAACTCATGTCCGTGGGCAAGCTTGGTTCATGGGAGAATATTTGGACCGGCCCGCTTGTTCGATTGGCGGGCACTCGGGGAGTCAGAGCTCATGTCCATGGGCAAGGAGGATCTGCGCAGTTACTAATATTCGTTAAGGCCATATTGGACATGACGCACCAGCAATGCCCGGTTTCGTCATGGTCACAGTGGGTATGGTGGTGGGTATGGAGGTTTTGAAGGCCACAGGAAAGAGGACATCACAAGTAAGGTTTCAGATCCATCCTTCACCAATCTTACTCAAAGAAGTGACAGCGATGAAATACCCATGCTCGTTGGATGCCTTTTTGGTGGTGGAGATGCTCATTAAGCGAAGAATTACGGCCCACGCCAGTTGGTCGGGTAGAATTAGACTGCGCCCTTGCATTTCGATCTCGAGAAAAACCATTGTTCTCTATTAATGGTGAGCTTCCTCAATGTTTACATCATGCATCAGGATGTAACCAGCGCCCCATCGGCTCGACACTGATCGACCGTGATATGATCCAGTGGAGGACGAAAGAAACTCTTCTTTGGCACTCTTCCAAACATCTTGGATTTGGAGCTTTGATCAGAGATGTAGTATTAATATGATCAGGAGAATTATGACTCTCAAGAGAAAAGGAAGTTGATACATTATTCCTGGCCGCAGTCAAGGGGAAAAATTTTGTGTATCTTTAATGTTTTGAGGAGTGAGTGCGACCTTTCACTGAGCGAAAGGACTTATTTGTACCCCTTTGTTACAACACTCAATCTTATTGTATAAGAGAGTGCCTTGTATCACTTTCATATGTTTGAATATCAATAAAAATGACACTTTTTCTTGTCTTCTTATATGTCTTGACTTCCTCTTTGTATTAAAAATCAAACAAATAGAAATGATTTCTTTTGATTTTAATAGAAATATGATATTTACTTAGCAAGCCAAAAGAAAATTAAAAAAAAGTTACTGTCAGCGGTGTGATGTTAACTTGACAAGAGTGGGATAATTTTCGTAGACTTGCTAATCTATGGATGAGAATGACAAGTGAAACTAGATCCATTGGGGATCTAGAAGAATTTTTACCATCAGAGGTGTGATATTAACTAATAGGTTGAATCAAATCTCATCAAAGGTGTAGTATTAACTTTGATAAGAATGCGAGCTAGAGGTGTGATGTTAACTTAGCTCCACGAGAGTTTTAGCTTCATTTGGGAAACTGAAAATATCACTGTCATTGGTGTAGTGTTAAACTTCGCAGTGGAGGTAATACTAGAGGTGTAATGTTAAACTTAGCATTAATCATCTCGACTTCGATATGGAAGTTCGAGGGAAAGTCATTGTTATAGTTATAGTATTGAACTTAACAATGAACTGAATGCTAGAGGTGTGATGTTAAACTTAGCATCGCTCATCCCAGCTTCGATATGGAAGGAAAAGTGACCGTCAGAGGTTTAATATTGAACTTGGCAATAACTTATCACTGTTAGAGGTGTAGTGTTAAACTTTAACAGTACTTTGTAAGAGGTGTAATGTTAACATGACAGTAGTTGATTTGCGATATGAGCAATTTTAAGGACTTGTTATTCTATTGATGAGATTAACAAGTGGAGTTTAGAATATCAAAGGTGTAGTGTTAACTTGGCAAGAATTGATTTGCGATATAAGCAATTTTGAGAACTTGTCATTCTATTGATGAGAATTGACAAGTGGAGTTTGGAATGTCAGAGGCGTAGTGTTAACTTGACAAGTTTGAAGACTTGTGACTCCATGTAAGAAAGAGACAAGTGAAAGTTTGTACTCGCTGGGGGGTATTGAAACTTTTCACTGTTAGAGGTGTAGTGTTAACTTAACAATGATTGAGTTTGTAGACCTACCACTCTATGGGAGAGAATTGGTAGGAGCTTTGGTGAAAAATAAAATGAATTGTCAGAGGTGTAGTATTAACATGACAATCATTGATTTTCTAGAGATATGGGAGATTTTAAATGAGTTTCGTTGCCAGAGGTTTAATACTAACTTCGCTGAATCTGCTGGGTATTGGGAAAATCTGGCTTGTCGGAGGTTTACTGTTAACGTGATAAGTCCCAGCTCATTTCGTTAGAGATATGAACCCGGGTATTTTTTGTAGCCCTACCATTTTGTGGATGAGAATTGGTAGAAGATTTTGGAAGAAAGGATGGGAACGAGTCCCTTAGGATTTTTAGCAAACCCTTAGCTATCAACGGATTTAGTGCGCCTTTACCAATTACCGTTTGAGTTGGGATAGCCATGCTATTCCCCTCGACATGATAAGTTATCAAAGATTTATGTTGGACTTAAAAACCAACATTTTCCTCTATCCTTAGCCATCAGAGGCGTAGGATGTCCATAGGTACACTAGAGAAGAATAACGAGGCTAAAAGCGAGGTCTTGTATTTTGTTTCTTCTTCAATATTTACATCATGCATCATGATGTAACCAGCGCTCGATCGGCTCGACATTGCTCGACCGTGATATGGCCCAGTGAAGAAAGAAGCTTTTCTGTAGCACGCTTCCAAACATCTTGGATCTGGGGTTATGATCAAAGGTATAGTATTAACCTGAACAGGAAAAGAATGCTATCAAGGATAGTATTTCTTCAAGAATTTACCATTGATTGGCATCATGAGCGTATCGCCATCTGAGATTATAAGGCGGCATGCTCCATTTGAGTAGACCGACTCCACTACAAATGTTCCTTACCATTTAGGTTGGAATTTTCCTTTAGTCTTATGTGTCATCACCATGGGTCTTCTGACAGCTAAGACAAGGTCACCCTTCTTGAAAGCCCACTCCTTGACTTTCTTGTTGAAGGCTCTGGTAATTCGAGCTTGATAGAGCTCGATTTGTTATTGAGCTTGTAGGCGTTTATCGTCCAAAGCCTCCAGCTCTTGGAGTCGCAGTCGATGCTTCTCTTTATTTTTCATCTCTGCTGTTAAGGTGACGCGTAGAGATGGGATTTAATTTTCTAGTGGGAGTACAGCTTCACACCCATATACCAAAGAGAATGGTGTAGCTTTCGTCGAGGTTCGAATCGTCGTGCGATAAGCCCATAAACATTCACCTAATTTGTTGTCCCAGTCACGTTGGCTTTTCGAGATGGATTTCTTGAGAAGTTTCCCAATAGTCTTGTTGAAAGCTTCTGCAAGGCCGTTAGCGGCTGGATAGTATGCCGTTGAAGATACGCTCTAAATTCTAAACTTATTACAGCACCTCTGAAAGGTTTGGCTGATGAACTGGGGTTCGTTATCATGGACAATTTGTTGTGGCTTGCCAAAGCAGTAAATGACATGGTCTTTAACGAATCTGATCATGTCAGATGTCTTTACCTCCCTCAAGGGAATAGCTTCAGCCCATTTAGAGAAGTAATCGGTTACGGTTAGGATGAACCGATGTCCTTTGGATGAAGGTGGGTTGATAGGGCCAACCATGTCCATTCCTCACATCTAAAATGGCCAGGTAGAAGTTATAGAGCGAAGATGTCCTGGTGCTTAATGGATGAAGTTACCATGGACCTGACAGGCGTGACATCGTTTGGCATAAGCGATGGCGTCAAGGATCATCTTTGGCCAGTAATACCCCAGTCTTCAGAGTCGATCCCCAAGCTTCGGGCCAGGCTGATGAGCTCCACACATGCCGTCATGCAATTCTTTGAGTACTTTCTGTGCCTCCTTCTGTGACAGGCAGCGGAGGAGGATCCCATCATGCGATCGGTGGTACAGTGTCCGCGTGATCGCATTATAGTAAAATTTAGGGGCTTTCCTTCTAATGGCAGCTGCCTCTTTGGGATCATCAGGAAAGATGTCGTACAATGCATAGTCAATGTACGGGAATCGCCAATCTTGGAGTTCTGGACCTGTTGAAGTCTCTAGGGCTTCTTTGACTTGACGGTCTCCTGTCAACTTTTGGTGGTCTTCAAAAGCAAATCTTGTTGGCCCAAAGGCCCATCACTCTAGTTTTGATGATGACCAACTCATGCAGTTATTGTACTAATGATCTTGTGTTTAATTAGTGACAGATTTGTTATCAAGATCTTAGTAGGTGTGGAGCTTCAACAAAGGATTTAAAGTCAAGTTTTGGAGCTAGCACCGGCTGATTCACGAGCCTATACATCAAGACCACATCAAGAGTTGAGTTCGTTGGATCGTGTTTGGACCAAGTCTAGAAGATGAGAAGGCTTCAAGTGAAGACTTAAAGAAGATGAAGACTTGTGTCTAGGTATAAGATTTTTGTTTTTAGATAAAATGTAAAGGATAGAATAGTTGGTGGATTGCTCAAGTATATATCACACACACACTCTTGATTTAGTTGTCTTTTCATAAAAGAATTTTTAGATTTAGAAAAGACTTTCATTTTGAAAAATACTATTTTGGTTTTTGATGTTTCTCATGTACATGTCTTTTGAAACCAAAACCATGTTTAATGTTTAATGTCAAAAACATAGATATCTTATTTGTGTAGTGGATCATATCCATACACACTGTGCTTTAATGAATTCAAAATATCTTGTTTTTGTATCATGAAGAAGTTTGGAAAACAAGTTTTAGAAAAATACAAGTTTTCAATTGAGCCAATATTTTCATATTACAAAAATAGTCCAAATCTTTTATAACATGCCTTGATTTTGTGCAAACATGTTTTTTTATCAAAGTATATTGGTAAAACTATTTTTGTAGATTTTTCAGTATTTTATGGGATTTTATTTTAGCCAAAAAGACCATGTTTTAAATCCCTAAGTTTTCTGATCTGGCTGTAGCCGGTCGACCGACCCGGTCGACCGACGTGCACAGACGTGCACGCCAGTTCTGCAGGATGGCCGGCCGACCGACCCGGTCGACCGTCCAGAGAGCTCTGCTCTCTGGAAAGGCCCCGGACAGCCGGGCGGCCGACCGGACAGAGAGATTGCTCTCTGTATCCTAGCTCGGTCGACCGCCCGGTCGACCGATGGCTCAAACGGTCTGAAATATGACCGTTGGCCGGCCGACCGGATGGTCGACCGTTAGGCCTGACAGACCCCAACGGCTAGTTTTTCTTAGCCTATATATTTGGGGGTTTGGGCATTGTTTTTCAATAAGATTTTTAGTGGACTTTGAGCCAGTTTTTCCCACTTCATTAAAAGAGTTTTCTTCACTAAATTGAGAGCTAATACTTTCAATCAAAAGGGGAGTTTTTATCAAGAGTGTTAAAAGAGATTTTCTTTGAGTTTTCCTCCACCATTCTCTTCCTTGTTTCTCACACAAACACTTGAGCTATCCATTACTTTATCTATCCATAGGAGTGTTGTAGTGAGAGTTTATATTGGTGATCAAAGTGTTTAGATCACCAAGAGATCATTTCTTGTTTCTTGAGGAGGCGGACGAGCGCGTTCGCGGTTGTTTAGAGTTCGTCTGTGAACTCTTGGTTTGAGGTGCGGCCTCTGCGAGCTTGTGGGGTTTGCGACGTGTACGGACTAGAGAGAGTCCAAGGAGTTCTAGTGGGAACTCATTATAGGTGTTTGCGGTACCAAGGAGTGATCCGGTGGGATCGATTATAGTGGAAATCCTTCGTGTGTTGAAGGCGGGGATGTAGAGCAAGTGTGCTCGAACCTCGAAACAAATCCCTTATGTTTGTGATTGCTCACTCTCTCTCTCTCTCTCTTTGTCTCTTATTTATATCTTGCATGCTTCTATTATGTTTATCTTTACATGTTTGATATATATTGTGTGCTTATTTGATATACTTGCTTGGGATTGTTTGCTAACACTTGTATTCAACCAAGAGAGCCAACACGGCACCTCAACCCATTCAAGGGGAATCTAGAGGAGTTTGTCCAGAGCCCTTCACGGGGAATTTGGCAACACTCTTGTGTTATACGTGGTGTTTAGTGTAAGAGTTTAGTTTAGGTCATAATAGTTTTTTTTACTTCCACATTATTTGGCATTAAGTGACCATTAGATTAGCCATCAGCTATTCACCCCCCTCTAGGTGATTTACAATTGGTATCAGAGCTTGGTACTCTGATTTGGGTTTTACAATTTAGAGTTAAAGATCCTCATTTTTAGGCTAATCACATATTTTGTACACACACCATGGATTTCATGTCACCACCCACCTTTGACATTCTTAACATCCAAATTTGGAATGTTAAGATGTCTTTGTACCTCAAGGCCCTAGGCATTCATGTTTATCTTGCCACCACTAATAATGCATATTGTTTAGATGGTAAGAATCTTGAGGCTAATGCAAAAGCCCTCCATGCTTTAAAGTCAACCATAAATGATGAATATTTATCTAGGGTTTCTAACATTGATTCGGCTTTTGTAGCATGGAACATCATCACCTCTCTTGGCGAAAAGGATCTATATTATGTCGGGAGCGATTCGGACGTTGGAAGCGACACCTCCAACATGTGCTATATGGTCCAAGGGGATAACCCCCTTGAGGTAACTACCGAATCCGAGGTAGATGAAGATAACATGTCATATGATGAGCTCACATCTTTTTGTCAAATACTTCTTGAGAATATGACATGATTAAAAAGGAAAATAAAAATTTGAAAAAGAAATTTGATTGCATGCATATAGAACAAGATTCATTTATAAACAAGATTGCATGCTTAGAAAAAGAAAAGGAAGATTTGAAAAATGAGAATGTTTCCTTATTTTCAAAATTGAATGATTTGTGTGAAGGAAACAATACTTTGAAAAATAAAATTGATTTGGTGGAAAAACAAAAAGAAGTTGTTTTTCAAGAAAATAAGTCTTTAAAAAGAAAATTTTGTGAAAAAGAAAAGGATATTGTTTCGAAAAAGAAAAAGAAAAATGATTCTTTATCTCATCATGCTTTACATGCCACCACAAATGAGATAAAAGTTTTGAAAAATAAAATGGATTGTTTGAGCTCAACTTTGAGCTCGTGTGCATTCAACCATTCTAGATTGGAGTTTTTATTTTCAAAGAAACAAACTCCACACATTCATGCACATCATCATGCTTATGTTGCACATCATGATCACACTCACACACATAAGCATTATAAGGTGTATATGTGTACACATTGTGGCCGCAAAGGCCATTTAGCAAAATTTTGTTATGACAAGTTGCATCTTTTTAATTTTGCTAATAATAAAAAATTTTTGGGTTCCTTACAAGACTAACCCCAAAGGACCCAAGAAAATAGGGTACCAAAATCCCCACCTTGTGTATTTGATGTAGGTGAGGGCTCTCACAAAACGTGAGAGATTTGGTGCCTTGATGGTGGGTGCACTTGAACTAAAAGGACACATATTTGGAGCACCGCTATCAAGGAGGTTTTGGTGGGAAAGACCACCAAGCTTGGAGCTTTGGAATTGGTAACAATCTCTAAACTCCTACTTTTTATGTACATGCTTTTTACATATATCATATTTATAGCATGTTCATGTTTTGTGTTCTTATGTGCTTCATGTGGTAAAAACATGCTTAGATGTAGTTTTTATCAAAACTTGTATTATTCATGTACAAATAGTGAGTTACATTTGATTTATATATATTTGCACTTCATGCTCATTTGTACCCACTATATGCACATGTATAGGCTAGTTTTGATGATTCTCTCATTTATACATGCTTTGCCAAATTTTATGATTTTACTTCATGTATATGTATTTTTAATTCAAATCTAATAAATATACATGTATACCCATGAGTCTCTTGCCTTCATGCAAATACAATTGATAGACTCTTTTATGTTTGGGATATGTATGTGTATTGTTAGGATTGGATAAATCATACATATACCTAGAAGTGTGCTTTGTTTTTATGAAAAATGAATGTTCATGTTTGATTGATAAAAAAAATGAACTTTTATGATTTAAAAATGATACTGACATTTTTTGAGCTTCAATGTCTATTTTCATGAAAATGCTATTTACATGACTTTTGAACACTCACACTTTATTTATTTTGTCATGACTTAGTTTCATGGACATATTTTTGAGCTTTATAGACTATGAGTGTAAATTATGTGTATTTAGTTTTGTTTCATGAAAAACATATGATTTATTGTATTTTGAAGGATCTTTAACTAGTTTTTCAAAAATCAATTTATCCTAGTTATTTATTCTTCAAATTAGTAGTTTATGAGATATCCACATGATCCTACTTTACTTCAATCATATGGATAAATTCTTTTGTGTTCTCAAGATTTGATGCTTCCTGAATTGAATATTAGTTTAAATGTTAGTTTTTGTCAACACTAGGATTTATACTTGTACATATTGTGGGTCACAAATAAATCTATATATGGTTGGGTTTGATTGCTTATTTGTGCTCATTAGGTGTGCTAGTATAGCCTAGTTTTGATGATCCTTACATTTTTAAACTTATATTCCCATTTTGGATTTGTGTTATGATCATGTGCTTTCATTTCATGTATATGTTTATTTTGCCAAACTTTAAGATATACATGTATACCTCTTGAGTCATTTGCCTTTCATGCAAATCTATATATATGGACTCAATTGTGTTTAGGGATATGTATGTATACTTCTTGTGTTGTCAAAACATACATCTACCTTGAAATATAATTTTTTTAATAAAAAAATTTGTGGTGATTTTTATGTTTTCAAAATTATGATAATTTTCACATTGTCTTATTTAAAGGAATATTGAGCTTCATTGCCATTTTCATGTGATTTACACATATTTCATGAAAAATATTTTTATTTTATTCCTTGATTGAAGGATTCCGTGCTAGTCTTCAAACATTTTCATTTAACTAGTTTGAGTTCTTCATGTGGTATAGTATATGATGTATACACTTAAGCTTATTTTTCTATTGGTATCATTGGATATTTTCAATTGGTATCAATATGAACTTCTTTTGTATATACTCATATTTTGTTTTCCCATATTGTATGTATCAATTTCATTTGGTATACTCATTTTTCATACATATATATGAGTTATTTGTGCTTCAGTTAAAATTGTTTTACATGTTTAAAGAACAAAGTTGTTTATGATAAGAAAATAAAAATTTTAAGAAAAATTCTCAAGATTTGTTTTATTGAGAAAATTCAAATTTTTGTTTTATAAGAAAAATTCAAAATTTTTTGATTTGTATTGCCCATATGCAAGGAGACTTTAACATCTCTTCTACATATAGATTCATGTTGAGTGTATTGTATATTGAGGAGCTTGACAACTTTTCTTTATGTGGTACACGTGTGTAGGGGGAGCTTCACATCTCCTCTTCCGCATTACATATTATACGTTATGTGAATTAGGGCTTGTCATCCTTCCTTCATGTAATGTATATGTGTAGGGAAGTTACTTTACCGTCTTCCTCTTCATGAATGTATATCGCATATAATCCTTATTGATTTGTTTTACCCCTATATTGATTCTTTGTTTCGAACAAAAAGGGGGAGAAAAATTTATTTATTTGTTTTGTTTTACTTTAACCCCTTTGTTGATGATTGACAAAAGGGGGGAGAAGAATTTGAGGCATATATGCATAATTGAGTAGAATTTATGTTATCTCCATTTATTTGCATACATGTTTATGTGCTTCATTGCCATATCTTATTATTTATGTCTATGCATGAGTTAAGGGGGAGCTTCCTTGAAGCTTTACTTTAAGCCATGCATATATAACTTCATGAGTTTTGTCATCATCAAAAAGGGGGAGATTGTTGGCCCAAAGGCCCATCACTCTAGTTTTGATGATGACCAACTCATGTAGTTATTGTACTAATGATCTTGTGTTTAATTAGTGACAAATTTGTTATCAAGATCTTAGTAGGTGTGGAGCTTCAACAAAGGATTTAAAGTCAAGTTTTAGAGCTAGCACCGGTTGATTCACGAGCCTATGCATCAAGACCACATCAAGAGTTGAGCTCGTTGGATCGTGTTTGGACCAAGTCTAGAAGATGAAAAGGCTTCAAGTGAAGACTTCAAGAAGATGAAGACTTGTGTCTAGGTATAAGATTTTTGTTTTTAGATAAAATGTAAAGGATAGAATAGTTAGTGGATTGCTCAAGTATATATCACACACACACTCTTGATTTAGTTGTCTTTTCATAAAAGAATTTCAGATTTAAAAAAGACTTTCATTTTGAAAAATACTATTTTGGTTTTTGATGTTTCTCATGTACATGTCTTTTGAAATAAAAACCATGTTTAATGCTTAATGTCAAAAACATAGATATCTTATTTGTGTAGGGGATCATATCCATACACACTATGCTTTAATGAATTCAAAATATCTTGTTTTTGTATCATGAAGAAATTTGGAAAACAAGTTTTAGAAAATATAAGTTTTCAATTGAGCTAATTTTTCATATTACAAAAATAGTCCAAATCTCTTATAACATGCCTTGATTTTGTGCAAACATGTTTGTTTATCAAAGTATATTGGTAAAACTATTTTTGTAGATTTTTCAGTATTTTATGGGATTTTATTTTAGCCAAAAGATCATGTTTTAAATTCCTAAGTTTTCTGATCTGGCTGTAGCCGGTCGACCGACGTGCACAGACGTGCACGCCAGTTCTGCAGGATGGCCGGCCGACCGACCCGGTCGACCGTCCAGAGAGCTCTGCTCTCTGGAAAGGCCCCGGACGGCTGGGCGGCCGACCGGACAGAGAGATTGCTCTCTGTATCCTGGCCCGGTCGACCGATGGCTCAAACGGTCTGAAATATGACCGTTGGCCGGCCGACCGGACGGTCGACCGTTAGGCCTGACAGACCCCAACGACTAGTTTTCTTAGCCTATATATTTGGGGGTTTGGGCATTGTTTTTCAATAAGATTTTTAGTGTACTTTGAGCCAGTTTTTCCCACTTCATTAAAAGAGTTTTCTCCAGTAAATTGAGAGCTAATACTTCCAATCAAAAGGGGAGTTTTTATCAAGAGTGTTAAAAGAGATTTCTTTGAGTTTTCCTCCACCATTCTCTTCCTTGTTTCTCACACAAACACTTGAGCAATCCATTGCTTTATCTATCCGTAGGAGTGTTGTAGTGAGAGTTTATATTGGTGATCAAAGTGTTTAGATCACCAAGAGATCATTTCTTGTTTCTTGAGGAGGCGGACGAGCGCGTTCGCGGTTGTTTAGAGTTCGTGTGTGAACTCTTGGTTTGAGGTGCGGCCTCTGCGAGCTTGTGGGGCTTGCGGTGAAAAAACACCTAGAGGGGGGGTGAATAGGTGTGATTGCTAATCTTAAAATTTTAACACTCTAAATGTGGAACCTAAAAACAAGTGAGGCTCAACTTAGCACAATCCAACAAGTGTAGCCGAATTCCCCTTGCGAGGCTCTGGACTAAACTCCTCTTGATTAAACTCCTCTTGATTCCCTTGATATGGGTTGAGGCGCTATGTGAAGCTCTTGTTGGATGAGTACGGGATTGGCACACACAAGTATGAAATGGATGATATGAAGAATGATGCGAACACAATGATATATGGCAAGAATTACAAGCAAGCAAATAGTATCACAAGAGATTCAAACAATATCACAAGTATGCAATAGAAAGTAATAAGGAGCTATTGAAAAGTAAAGTAAGAATTAGACGCAAAGGCAATCGCAAACAAAGTGATTTGTTTCGAGGTTCGAGCCACCGCTCTACTCCCCGCCTTCACCTCCGTGAAGGGTTTCCACTATCCACCGAGGACGCCTTTACAATTTGGTCTACCGAAGACCGAGCACCGAGCTCCACCGAGTACAAAGGACCTCTACCGAAGAGGGTGCTTCACAAGGAAGGGATTACAAGAACAAAGTGATCACAACAAGATCACTACACTATTTCTCAAACTCTTTTACAAACACTCTCACTTCAATTACAACTTCACTATAGAATGAGTATAGGATTTTTGGCTCTATGAAGTGTGGTGAGAAAACTTCAGTTGTAGAGTGATATTAGTAATCAAACACAACTGAAAAACAAGCTCAAAAAGAATTGGAATGAAAGCTTTAAACTCTTTTCTTTTCTCTTTTGAAAACAACACAAACTTGAGGATTTTTCTAGGTGATATGCAAGAGAGACTTCTCCTCTATTTATAGGGTTAAAAATAGGTTAAAATAATTTCTTTTGGTCTTATTTTCTCTGAAAAAGACCTGAAAATCGCTGAAAAAGTCTGCCAAGAAATCAGATAAAAAACAGATTTCAGAATTGCACAAAAGAGGAAAGAGCCGTTGGCTTTTGCAGGCTTGGCGGTCGCCCGGTCCGGTCGACCGCCAGCCCAGCTGCAAAGAGTCGTTGGCTCTCGGTCGACCGGTCCGGTCGACCGTCCCAAAAGAGGAAACACAGTTTCCTTCTTTCGGTCGACCGGTCCGGTCGACTCAGAAAATCAGAGAGCAGTGTGCTCTTGGTCGGTCGACGGTGCGGTCGACCGACGGACGTGCACAGACGTGCACGTCCAGGCTGTGGCGCCGGTCTACCGGGCCGGTCGGCCGGTCAGCCTGAAATGGGAAAAACTGCAGGTTTTGAACTTGGAAAAATTTGAAAAATTGTTTTAGGTTTAAACAAACTAGAGTGACATGTTAGTAGGAGTATGTATACATGATCTAGACAAGATATTTATTTTATAAAACTTAAGTTCATGTAAATCTCTACTAAGGCATGAAACCATATTTTGAAAATGAAAACAAGACCAAATTTTATCAAAACCAAATTTTGTGTGTGTGTATATCCTAGAGCCAAATAACCAAGACTCAAACTTTAACATTCTATTCTTACAATGATTCTAAGGACTTCAAGATCTTCAATAGGCTTCTTCATATGATCTTCAACACTTGTTCCTTGAGCCAATGGAGTTGACTTGAGTCCAAATCCTTGTATTTGTGAGAGAAGACTTCTAGAATGAATAGAAACATGAAACACACTTAAACAACAAATATTATTAGTACAAATAACTAATATGTTTTGTAATCATCAAAATACACTAATCATGGGTGATTGTAACCTTGGGCCAACAATCTCCCCATTTTTGATGATGACAAAACATATAAGTTATTTAAACAAATAAAGGAAGAAGAACTTGGAAAGCTCCCCCTCAAACAATGCTATGTAAAAAAAAATAACTATTAGTGAGATACATGAAGTATTGAAAACCTAATATTTTTGTCAAAAGCTTAAATACCATTTAAACTTATACTTTTTTCTCTTTAAACTTATAGTAAATAAACTAAACTCAAACTATAAGCAAACTTATTTCTTTTTCAATAAACACTTAAACTTATATATTTTTCTCCATGAAATGAAACTCAAATAGTATCAAACTTAAACTTTTAAATCAACTTTAAAAATTAAGCTTATATATTTTTCTCCCCCTTTTTGTCATACATCAAAAAGGGTTAAAATCAAAACAAAACACCAAAATAGAAATATGTTTAAGAATCTATCATGCAAACATTCAACTCACCACAAATAAAAGAAAATCTAGCATAATCTAGAGGTTTAGTAAAAATATCGGCAAGTTGAAAATCGGTAGAAATATAATTAATTTCAATATCACCTTTCTCATAATGATCTCTAAGAAAGTGATACCTAATGTCAATGTGTTTGGTTTTACTATGTTGATTTGCATTCTTTGTCATGTGAATAGTACTAGTATTATCACAAAATATTTTAACATGATCAAAGTGTAAATCATAGTCGAGGAGAGTATGTTTCATCCAAAGAACTTGTGCACAACAAGCTCCGGCTGTAACATACTCCACCTCGGCGGTTGAAAGGGCTACCGAATTTTGCTTTTTGGAAGACCAAGATACAAGACAATTACCTAAGAATTGACATGTTCCACTTGTGCTCTTCCTATCTACCCTACAACCCGCATAGTCGGCATCCGAAAACTCTTCATTTCAAATAATCCGGTTTTAGGATACCACAAACCCATTTCAATAGTGCCCTTAAGGTATCTAATTATGCGTTTAACCGCAATTATGTGAGATTCTTTAGGACAAGATTGAAAACGTGCACAAAGACAAACGGAAAACATGATATCCGGCCTACTAGTCGTCAAATAAAGCAAGCTACCAATCATGCTACGATATAATTTAATGTCTACACTTTTACCTTGTTCATCCTTGTCAAGCTTTGTAGTTGTTGCCATGGGAGTTTTGCTTACTTTCGATCCTTCAAGCCCAAACCTTTTGATTAGTTCCTTTGTGTACTTGGCTTGATTGATGAAGATCCTATCCTTCTTTTGCTTGATTTGGAGTCCAAGGAAATAGTTGAGTTCCCCCATCATAGACATTTCGAATTCATCCTTCATGCATGATTCAAAAGCTTGGCAAAGAGATTCATTAGTAGAACCAAAAATAATATCATCCACATAAATTTGCACAATAAGAATATCCTTTTCTACATGTTTTGTAAATAAAGTAGTGTCAATTTTACCTTTCTTAAAACCATTTGAAATCAAAAATGAAGAAAGTCTTTCATACCAAGCCCTAGGGGCTTGTTTTAAACCATAAAGAGCTTTATCTAATTTAAAAACAAAATCCGGATGTGTAGGATCAACAAACCCGGGGGGTTGTTCAACATACACCTCCTCTTCGATAAATCCATTTAGAAAAGCACTTTTAACATCCATTTGAAATAATTTGAAATCTTTATATGAGGCAAATGCTAGTGTCATCCGTATGGCTTCAAGCCGTGCTACGGGTGCAAAGGTTTCTTCAAAATCGATCCCTTCGATTTGAGTGTAACCTTGGGCAACTAACCTAGCCTTGTTTCTAACTACATTACCCGATTCATCCAACTTGTTCTTAAAGATCCACTTAGTACCAATTGTTGGTCTATCGTGGGGCCTAGGAACAAGGTGCCAAACTTGGTTGCGCTCAAATTGATTGAGCTCCTCTTGCATGGCTAGCAACCAATATGAATCGGCCTCGGCTTCGAGGACATTTTTGGGTTCAATATGAGAAATGAATGCATAGTTACCACAATAGTCATGAAGTCTAGAGCGAGTAGTTACCCCTTTTGATACTTCACCTATGACGAGGTCCTTGGGATGATGTGGATTGTATCTCCAATCCTTTGGTAGTGGTTGAGTAGGCTCCACCTCATGTGTGTTTGATTTTCATTTCCTTGTGCCTCTTCCACCTTAGCTTTGCTTCCTTCATCATCCTTTGGTTTGTCTCCCATAGTAGAAGCATCCTCCAAGGTCACTTTCTCCAAACCTTCATCCAATGCATCTATTTCTACAACATTCTTAACAAACTTGTTAGATTCCTCAAACTTAACATGAATAGATTCTTCAATAGTCAATGATGATCTAATGAAAACTCTATAAGCCTTACTAGTGTTTGAGTAACCTACAAAAATAACCTCATAAGATCTAGCATCAAACTTTCCTAAATTATCTTTTGTGTTTAAAACAAAGCATTTGCAACCAAAAACTTTAAAATAGGAAACATTAGGTTTTCTAGAAAAATACATTTCAAAAGAAGTTTTAGTAGTATTTTTACACAAGAAAACACGATTTGATATATAGCATGATGTATTAACGGCCTCGGCCCACAAATAATGTGGTAGACCATATTCACTTAGCATTGTCCTAGCCATCTCTTGTAATGTTCTATTTTTTCGTTCAACTACTCCATTTTGTTGTGGAGTTCTAGGACAAGAAAGTTCATGCTTTATTCCATGTTCATCACAAAAGTGGTAAAGGGTTGGTTAATGAATTCACCTCCTCTATCACTTCTTATTCTCAAAATCGAAACATCTTTTTCTTTTTCAACTCTTTTCTTAAAAGTTTGAAAATAAGAAAATGCTTGGTTTTTGTGTTCAAGAAAGAAAACTCAAGTAAACCTTGAAAAATCATCAACCAAAACATAAGCAAATCTATTCCCACTTAGACTTTTGGTTTGTGTAGGGCCAAAAAGATCCATATGGATTAACTCCAAAGGACGTGATGTCATGATATCCTTAATTGACTTGAAAGAAGACTTAGTTTGTTTCCCAAATTGACATGCGTCACAAACTCGGTCCTTTTCAAAATTCAAGCAAGGAATACCTTTCACCATTTCCTTTGTGTTTAACCTAGAAATGTGATCAAAAGAAATATGGCCTAATCTCCTATGCCACAACCAAGAGTCATCATCGAGGGCTTTCAAACAAGTAATATTACAAGACATATTTAACATATCAATCATATAAACATTACTTTCACGAAACCGGAAAATACACAAACATTAGAAGTTCTATCATTACTTTACAAGCAACATTATCAAAAACAACATCAAAACCTTTATCACAAAGTTGACTAACACTCAAGAGATTATGCTTGAGGCCATCAACTAAAACTACATTTCAATTAAAGGAGAGGTGCCAAGTTTTACATTACCAATACCGATGATTTTACCCTTGGCGTCATCTCCGAAGGTGACGGTGCCACCTTCATGATATCTTGATAGGGTTGCAAAGTTGTTGATGTCCCAAGTCATGTGCCTTGAGCAACCGCTATCAAGATACCACAATCCTCTACGTCGTTGGGCTTTGGAAAGTACCTACATCATTTAACATAATTGTTGATTTTGGTACCCAAACTTTCTTGGGTCCTTTAAAGTTAGTCCCTCGAACCCAAACATTATGATGTGATGCATATAGTCTATCATAGCAAAAATTGGCTAAGTGTCCTTTCCGCCCACAATGTGAACATGAGAACACTCTACCATACATGAATGCATGATGTGTACGTGTAGTGTGAGCATGTTTTGGGGTTTTGCCATGATGTTTAGGTTGTGTAGCATGAACATGAACATGAGCATGAGCATTTTTCTTTGGGGCTTGTTTCTTAGGAAACATGGCCTCAATTTTCTTCTTATTAAACTCACAATTTTTCAAAACAACACTTAATGAGTCTAATCTTTCCTTAAGCATAGAAACTTCATTAGAATCAATTAGTGGGGCCTTACCTTTGCAAGAAATCTTATATTTTTCAAAATCATTTTTAGTAGTGGCCAAGGTGGAAACCAAATCATCCTTTTCTTTTGTAAGAGTAAAAACTTGATGACTTAAAGATTCATTTTCCTTTTTCATTTTTAAATACTTTTTCTTTAAGAAATCATAATTTTGTGACAACTCAACAAAAGCCTCTTCTAATTCATCCATAGAAAGCTCATTATCATAGGAAGGGGAAGAGGTTACCTTGCTTGTGCCTTCATTAGCCATGAAGCACATGTTGGCGGTGTCTATTTCTTCCTCGGATTCGGTCTCCGAATCCCAAGTTGCCTTCATAGCCTTCTTCTTGTAGGGCTTCTTTGATGTGGAGGGCTTAGCTTTGTCCGGACACTCCGCAACAATGTGTCCGGGCTTTTGGCAATTGAAACAAGTGATCCTTCTTTCTTCTTTGCCTCCTCGCCATCTTCTTCTACCTTGGTACTTCGCCTTGTTGTACATCCTCCGGACATTCTTAACAAGGAGTGAGAGCTCCTCATCATCTTCTTCTTCATCGTCCTCATCGGAGTGTGTAGCTTGACTCTTGAAGGCGATAGTCTTCTTTTTGGAAGGAGCCATATCCTCCCTTGCTTTCCTTTCCATCTCATGGGTTTTGAGGTTCCCAATGAGACCTATAAGCTCCATCTCTTCATTGTCGTTGAGTTCCTTCAAGGTTGTTGCTTTAACTTCCCATGAAGGAGGAAGAGCTCGGATGATCTTCCTTACTCTTTGATCATTGTTGATATCTTCACCTAAAGAAGAGAGTCCATTAGTAATCTTGGTAAATCTTGTAACCATATCATCTATGGTTTCATTTTCTTGCATGCTAAATGTTTCATATTGGGACCGAAGAAGGTCAATCTTAGCCTTCTTTACTTGTGAGGTCCCTTCATGTGTGACCATCAAGTGTGACCAAATCTCATATGCGGATTTGCAATGGATAACCCTAGAAATGTCATCATCATTAAGGGCTTGTAGAAGTGCATAGTGAGCTTTGGCATTGGCATCGAATTCCTTAGTCTCTATTTCGGACCAAGTGGATTCGTCACCGGGGGTACACTAAAGGACTTAGTCACGGCTTTTGCAACTCGGCTACCTAGAGATTGCAAAAACACGGTCATCTTAACTTTTCATATGGGAAAGTTAAGTCCATCAAACTTAGGAGGGGTCTTAATTCCATCGGCCATTTTTACTATATGAATATGAATGAAATGATTAGCTAATTAGGATCTTCTCTAAGGTTGTTAAACCAAATCCTAGAGTCCAAGCTCTGATACCAATTGAAAAACACCTAGAGGAGGGGGTGAATAGGTGTGATTGCTAATCTTAAAATTTTAACACTCTAAATGTGGAACCTAAAAACAAGTGAGGCTCAACTTAGCACAATCCAACAAGTGTAGCCGAATTCCCCTTGCGAGGCTCTGGACTAAACTCCTCTTGATTCCCCTTGATATGGGTTGAGGCGCTATGTGAAGCTCTTGTTGGATGAGTACGGGATTGGCACACACAAGTATGAAATGGATGATATGAAGAATGATGCGAACACAATGATATATGGCAAGAATTACAAGCAAGCAAATAGTATCACAAGAGATTCAAACAATATCACAAGTATGCAATAGAAAGTAATAAGGAGCTATTGAAAAGTAAAGCAAGAATTAGACGCAAAGGCAATCGCAAACAAAGTGATTTGTTTCGAGGTTCGAGCCACCGCTCTACTCTCCGCCTTCACCTCCGTGAAGGGTTTCCACTATCCACCGAGGACGCCTTTACAATTTGGTCTACCGAAGACCGAGCACCGAGCTCCACCGAGTACAAAGGACCTCTACCGAAGAGGTTGCTCCACAAGGAAGGAATTACAAGAACAAAGTGATCACAACAAGATCACTACACTATTTCTCAAACTCTTTTACAAACACTCTCACTTCAATTACAACTTCACTATAGAATGAGTATAGGATTTTTGGCTCTATGAAGTGTGGTGAGAAAACTTCAGTTGTAGAGTGATATTAGTAATCAAACACAACTGAAAAACAAGCTCAAAAAGAATTGGAATGAAAGCTTTAAACTCTTTTCTTTTCTCTTTTGAAAACAACACAAACTTGAGGATTTTCTAGGTGATATGCAAGAGAGACTTCTCCTCTATTTATAGGGTTAAAAATAGGTTAAAAATAATTTCTTTTGGTCTTATTTTCTCTGAAAAAGACCTGAAAATCGCTGAAAAAGTCTGCCAAGAAATCAGATAAAAAACAGATTTCAGAATTGCACAAAAGAGAAAGAGCCGTTGGGCTTTTGCAGGCTTGGCGGTCGACCGGTCCGGTCGACCGCCAGCCCAGCTGCAAAGAGCCGTTGGCTCTCGGTCGACCGGTCCGGTCGACCGTCCCAAAAGAGGAAACACAGTTTCCTTCTTCCGGTCGACCGGTCCGGTCGACTCAGAAAACCAGAGAGCAGTGTGCTCTTGGTCGGTCGACCGGTGCAGTCGACCGACGGACGTGCACAGACGTGCACGTCCAGGCTGTGGCGCCGGTCGACCGGGCCGGTCGGCCGGTCAGCCTGAAATGGGAAAAACTGCAGGTTTTGAACTTGGAAAAAATTTGAAAAATTGTTTTAGGTTTAAACAAACTAGAGTGACATGTTAGTAAGAGTATGTATACATGATCTAGACAAGATATATTTTATAAAACTAAGTTCATGTAAATCTCTACTAAGGCATGAAACCATATTTTGAAAATGAAAACAAGACCAAATTTTATCAAAACCAAATTTTGTGTGTGTGTATATCCTAGAGCCAAATAACCAAGACTCAAACTTTAACATTCTATTCTTACAATGATTCTAAGGACTTCAAGATCTTCAATAGGCTTCTTCATATGATCTTCAACACTTGTTCCTTGAGCCAATTGGAGTTGACTTGAGTCCAAATCCTTGTATTTGTGAGAGAAGACTTCTAGAATGAATAGAAACATGAAACACACTTAAACAACAAATATTATTAGTACAAATAACTAATATGTTTTGTAATCATCAAAATACACTAATCATGGGTGATTGTAACCTTGGGCTAACAATCTCCCCATTTTTGATGATGACAAAACATATAAGTTATTTAAACAAATAAAGGAAGAAGAACTTGGAAAGCTCCCCCTCAAACAATGCTATGTAAAAAAAAATAACTATTAGTGAGATACATGAAGTATTGAAAACCTAATATTTTTGTCAAAAGCTTAAATACCATTTAAACTTATACTTTTTCTCTTTAAACTTATAGTAAATAAACTAAACTCAAACTATAAGCAAACTTATTTCTTTTTCAATAAACACTTAAACTTATATATTTTTCTCCATGAAATGAAACTCAAATAGTATCAAACTTAAACTTTTAAATCAACTTTAAAAATTAAGCTTATATATTTTTCTCCCCCTTTTTGTCATACATCAAAAAGGGTAAAATCAAAACAAAACACCAAAATAGAAATATGTTTAAGAATCTATCATGCAAACATTCAACTCACCACAAATAAAAGAAAATCTACAATAATCTAGAGGTTTAGTAAAAATATCGGCAAGTTGAAAATCGTAGAAATATAATTAATTTCAATATCACCTTTCTCATAATGATCTCTAAGAAAGTGATACCTAATGTCAATGTGTTTGGTTTTACTATGTTGATTTGCATTCTTTGTCATGTGAATAGTACTAGTATTATCACAAAATATTTTAACATGATCAAAGTATAAATCATAGTCGAGGAGAGTATGTTTCATCCAAAGAACTTGTGCACAACAAAGCTCCGGCTGCAACATACTCCACCTCGGCGGTTGAAAGGGCTACCGAATTTTGCTTTTTGGAAGACCAAGATACAAGACAATTACCTAAGAATTGACATGTTCCACTTGTGCTCTTCCTATCTACCCTACAACCCGCATAGTCGGCATCCGAAAAACTCATCATTTCAAATAATTCGGTTTTAGGATACCACAAACCCATTTCAATAGTGCCCTTAAGGTATCTAATTATGCGTTTAACCGCAATTATGTGAGATTCTTTAGGACAAGATTGAAAACGTGCACAAAGACAAACGGAAAACATGATATCCGGCCTACTAGCCGTCAAATAAAGCAAGCTACCAATCATGCTACGATATAATTTAATGTCTACACTTTTACCTTGTTCATCCTTGTCAAGCTTTGTAGTTGTTGCCATGGGAGTTTTGCTTACTTTCGATCCTTCAAGCCCAAACCTTTTGATTAGTTCCTTTGTGTACTTGGCTTGATTGATGAAGATCCCATCCTTCTTTGCTTGATTTGGAGTCCAAGTAATAGTTGAGTTCCCCCATCATAGACATTTCGAATTCATCCTTCATGCATGATTCAAAAGCTTGGCAAAGAGATTCATTAGTAGAACCAAAAATAATATCATCCACATAAATTTGCACAATAAGAATATCCTTTTCTACATGTTTTGTAAACAAAGTAGTGTCAATTTTACCTTTCTTAAAACCATTTGAAATCAAAAATGAAGAAAGTCTTTCATACCAAGCCCTAGGGGCTTGTTTTAAACCATAAAGAGCTTTATCTAATTTAAAAACAAAATCCGGATGTGTAGGATCAACAAACCCGGGGGTTGTTCAACATACACCTCCTCTTCGATAAATCCATTTAGAAAAGCACTTTTAACATCCATTTGAAATAATTTGAAATCTTTATATGAGGCAAATGCTAGTGTCATCCGTATGGCTTCAAGCCGTGCTACGGGTGCAAAGGTTTCTTCAAAATCGATCCCTTCGATTTGAGTGTAACCTTGGGCAACTAACCTAGCCTTGTTTCTAACTACATTACCCGATTCATCCAACTTGTTCTTAAAGATCCACTTAGTAACCAATTGTTGGTCTATCGTGGGGCCCTAGGAACAAGGTGCCAAACTTGGTTGCGCTCAAATTGATTGAGCTCCTCTTGCATGGCTAGCAACCAATATGAATCGGCCTCGGCTTCGAGGACATTTTTGGGTTCAATATGAGAAATGAATGCATAGTTACCACAATAGTCATGAAGTCTAGAGCGAGTAGTTACCCCTTTTGATACTTCACCTATGACGAGGTCATTGGGATGATGTGGATTGTATCTCCAATCCTTTGGTAGTGGTTGAGTAGGCTCCACCTCATGTGTTTGATTTTCATTTCCTTGTGCCTCTTCCACCTTAGCTTTGCTTCCTTCATCATCCTTTGGTTTGTCTCCCATAGTAGAAGCATCCTCCAAGGTCACTTTCTCCAAACCTTCATCCAATGCATCTATTTCTACAACATTCTTAACAAACTTGTTAGATTCCTCAAACTTAACATGAATAGATTCTTCAATAGTCAATGATGATCTAATGAAAACTCTATAAGCCTTACTAGTGTTTGAGTAACCTACAAAAATAGCCTCATAAGATCTAGCATCAAACTTTCCTAAATTATCTTTTGTGTTTAAAACAAAGCATTTGTAACCAAAAACTTTAAAATAGGAAACATTAGGTTTTCTAGAAAAATACATTTCAAAAGAAGTTTAGTAGTATTTTTACACAAGAAAACACGATTTGATATATAGCATGATGTATTAACGGCCTCGGCCCACAAATAATGTGGTAAACCATATTCACTTAGCATTGTCCTAGCCATCTCTTGTAATGTTCTATTTTTTTCGTTCAACTACTCCATTTTGTTGTGGAGTTCTAGGACAAGAAAGTTCATGCTTTATTTCATGTTCATCACAAAAAGTGGTAAAGGGTTGGTTAATGAATTCACCTCCTCTATCACTTCTTATTCTCAAAATCGAAACATCTTTTTCTTTTTCAACTCTTTTCTTAAAAGTTTGAAAATAAGAAAATGCTTGGTTTTGTGTTCAAGAAAGAAAACCCAAGTAAACCTTGAAAAATCATCAACCAAAAACATAAGCAAATCTATTCCCACTTAGACTTTTGGTTTGTGTAGGGCCCAAAAGATCCATATGGATTAACTCCAAAGGACGTGATGTCATGATATCCTTAATTGACTTGAAAGAAGACTTAGTTTGTTTCCCAAATTGACATGCGTCACAAACTCGGTCCTTTTCAAAATTCAAGCAAGGAATACCTTTCACCATTTCCTTTGTGTTTAACCTAGAAATGTGATCAAAAGAAATATGGCCTAATCTCCTATGCCACAACCAGAGTCATCATCGAGGGCTTTCAAACAAGTAATATTACAAGACATATTTAACATATCAATCATATAAACATTACTTTCACGAAAACCGGAAAATACACAAACATTAGAAGTTCTATCAATTACTTTACAAGCAACATTATCAAAAACAACATCAAAACTTTATCACAAAGTTGACTAACACTCAAGAGATTATGCTTGAGGCCATCAACTAAAACTACATTTTCAATTAAAGGAGAGGTGCTAAGTTTTACATTACCAATACCGATGATTTTACCCTTGGCGTCATCTCCGAAGGTGACGGTGCCACCTTCATGATATCTTGATAGGGTTGCAAAGTTGTTGATGTCCCAAGTCATGTGCCTTGAGCAACCGCTATCAAGATACCACAATCCTCTACGTCGTTGGGCTTTGGAAAGTACCTACATCATTTAACATAATTGTTGATTTTGGTACCCAAACTTTCTTGGGTCCTTTAAAGTTAGTCCCTCGAACCCAAACATTATGATGTGATGCATATAGTCTATCATAGCAAAAATTGGCTAAGTGTCCTTTCCGCCCACAATGTGAACATGAGAACACTCTACCATACATGAATGCATGATGTGTACGTGTAGTGTGAGCATGTTTTGGGGTTTTGCCATGATGTTTAGGTTGTGTAGCATGAACATGAACATGAGCATGAGCATTTTTCTTTGGGGCTTGTTTCTTAGGAAACATGGCCTCAATTTTCTTCTTATTAAACTCACAATTTTTCAAAACAACACTTAATGAGTCTAATCTTTCCTTAAGCATAGAACTTCATTAGAATCAATTAGTGGGGCCTTACCTTTGCAAGAAATCTTATATTTTTCAAAATTATTTTTAGTAGTGGCCAAGGTGGAAACCAATCATCCTTTTCTTTTGTAAGAGTAAAAACTTGATGACTTAAAGATTCATTTTCCTTTTTCATTTTAAATACTTTTTCTTAAGAAATCATAATTTTGTGACAACTCAACAAAAGCCTCTTCTAATTCATCCATAGAAAGCTCATTATCATAGGAAGGGGAAGAGGTTACCTTGCTTGTGCCTTCATTAGCCATGAAGCACATGTTGGCGGTGTCTATTTCTTCCTCGGATTCGGTCTCCGAATCCCAAGTTGCCTTCATAGCCTTCTTCTTGTAGGGCTTCTTTGATGTGGAGGGCTTAGCTTTGTCCGGACACTCCGCAACAATGTGTCCGGGCTTTTGGCAATTGAAACAAGTGATCCTTCTTTCTTCTTTGCCTCCTTGCCATCTTCTTCTACCTTGGTACTTCGCCTTGTTGTACATCCTCCGGACATTCTTAACAAGGAGTGAGAGCTCCTCATCATCTTCTTCTTCTTCATCCTCATCGGAGTGTGTAGCTTGACTCTTGAAGGCGATAGTCTTCTTTTTGGAAGGAGCCATATCCTCCTTGCTTTCCTTTCCATCTCATGGGTTTTGAGGTTCCCAATGAGACCTATAAGCTCCATCTCTTCATTGTCGTTGAGTTCCTTCAAGATTGTTGCTTTAACTTCCCATGAAGGAGGAAGACCTCGGATGATCTTCCTTACTCTTTGATCATTGTTGATATCTTCACCTAAAGAAGAGAGTCCATTAGTATCTTGGTAAATCTTGTAACCATATCATCTATGGTTTCATTTTCTTGCATGCTAAATGTTTCATATTGGGACCGAAGAAGGTCAATCTTAGCCTTCTTTACTTGTGAGGTCCCCTCATGTGTGACTATCAAGTGTGACCAAATCTCATATGCGGATTTGCAATGGATAACCCTAGAAATGTCATCATCATTAAGGGCTTGTAGAAGTGCATAGTGAGCTTTAGCATTGGCATCGAATTCCTTAGTCTCTATTTCGGACCAAGTGGATTCGTCACCGGGGGGTACACTAAAGGACTTAGTCACGGCTTTTGCAACTCGGCTACCTAGAGATTGCAAAAACACGGTCATCTTAACTTTCCATATGGGAAAGTTAAGTCCATCAAACTTAGGAGGGGTCTTAATTCCATCGGCCATTTTTACTATATGAATATGAATGAAATGATTAGCTAATTAGGATCTTCTCTAAGGTTGTTAAACAAAATCCTAGAGTCCAAGTTCTGATACCAATTGAAAAACACCTAGAGGGGGGTGAATAGGTGTGATTGCTAATCTTAAAATTTTAACACTCTAAATGTGGAACCTAAAAACAAGTGAGGCTCAACTTAGCACAATCCAACAAGTGTAGCCGAATTCCCCTTGCGAGGCTCTGGACTAAACTCCTCTTGATTCCCTTGATATGGGTTGAGGCGCTATGTGAAGCTCTTGTTGGATGAGTACGGGATTGGCACACACAAGTATGAAATGGATGATATGAAGAATGATGCGAACACAATGATATATGGCAAGAATTACAAGCAAGCAATAGTATCACAAGAGATTCAAACAATATCACAAGTATGCAATAGAAAGTAATAAGGAGCTATTGTAAAGTAAAGCAAGAATTAGACGCAAAGGCAATCGCAAACAAAGTGATTTGTTTCGAGGTTCGAGCCACCGCTCTACTCCCCGCCTTCACCTCCGTGAAGGGTTTCCACTATCCACCGAGGACGCCTTTACAATTTGGTCTACCGAAGACCGAGCACCGAGCTCCACCGAGTACAAAGGACCTCTACCGAAGAGGTTGCTCCACAAGGAAGGGATTACAAGAACAAAGTGATCACAACAAGATCACTACACTATTTCTCAAACTCTTTTACAAACACTCTCACTTCAATTACAACTTCACTATAGAATGAGTATAGGATTTTTGGCTCTATGAAGTGTGGTGAGAAAACTTCAGTTGTAGAGTGATATTAGTAATCAAACACAACTGAAAAACAAGCTCAAAAAGAATTGAAATGAAAGCTTTAAACTCTTTTCTTTTCTCTTTTGAAAACAACACAAACTTGAGGATTTTTCTAGGTGATATGCAAGAGAGACTTCTCCTCTATTTATAGGGTTAAAAATAGGTTAAAAATAATTTCTTTTGGTCTTATTTTCTCTGAAAAAGACCTGAAAATCGCTGAAAAAGTCTGCCAAGAAATCAGATAAAAAACAGATTTCAGAATTGCACAAAAGAGGAAAGAGCCGTTGGGCTTTTGCAGGCTTGGCGGTCGACCGGTCCGGTCGACCGCCAGCCCAGCTGCAAAGAGCCGTTGGCTCTCGGTCGACCGGTCCGGTCGACCGTCCCAAAAGAGGAAACACAGTTTCCTTCTTCCGGTCGACCGGTCCGGTCGACTCAGAAAACCAGAGAGCAGTGTGCTCTTGGTCGGTCGACCGGTGCGGTCGACTGACGGACGTGCACAGACGTGCACGTCTAGGCTGATGCGCCGGTCGACCGGGGCCGGTCGGCCGGTCAGCCTGAAATGGGAAAAAACTGCAGGTTTTGAACTTGGAAAATTTTGAAAAATTGTTTTAGGTTTAAACAAACTAGAGTGACATGTTAGTAGGAGTATGTATACATGATCTAGACAAGATATTTATTTTATAAACTTAGGTTCATGTAAATCTCTACTAAGGCATGAAACCATATTTTGAAAATGAAAACAAGACCAAATTTTATCAAAACTAAATTTTGTGTGTGTGTATATCCTAGAGCCAAATAACCAAGACTCAAACTTTAACATTCTATTCTTACAATGATTCTAAGGACTTCAAGATCTTCATTAGGCTTCTTCATATGATCTTCAACACTTGTTCCTTGAGCCAATTGGAGTTGACTTGAGTCCAAATCCTTGTATTTGTGAGAGAAAGACTTCTAGAATGAATAGAAACCTGAAACACACTTAAACAACAAATATTATTAGTACAAATAACTAATATGTTTTGTAATCATCAAATACACTAATCATGGGTGATTGTAACCTTGGGCCAACATGCGGTGTGTACGGACTAGAGAGAGTCCAAGGAGTTCTAGTGGGAACTCATTGTAGGTGTTGCGGCACCGAGGAGTGATCCGGTGGGATCGATTATAGTGGAAATCCTTCATGTGTCGAAGGCGGGATGTAGAGCAAGTGTGCTCGAACCTCGAAACAAATCCCTTGTGTTTGCGATTGCTCACTCTCTCTCTCTCTCTCTCTTTGTCTCTTATTTATATCTGCATGCTTCTGTTGTGTTTATCTTTACATGCTTGATATATATTGTGTGCTTATTTGATATACTCGCTTGGGATTGTTTGCTAACACTTGTATTCAACCAAGAGAGCCAACGCGGCGGCACCCAACCCATTCAAGGGAATCTGGAGGAGTTTGTCCAGAGCCCTTCACGGGAATTCGGCAACACTCTTGTGTTATACGTGTGTGTTTAGTGTAAGAGTTTAGTTTAGGTCATAATAGTTTTTTTTACTTCCGCATTATTTGGCATTAAGTGACCATTAGATTAGCCATCACCTATTCACCCCCCTCTAGGTGATTTACAAATCTTGGACAACATAGATCATGACAGTAGACAAGTATTTTCTCTACTACTCCGGCTGGAAGAGCCAATGAAGCAGCGAAAGACGCCAGTGCATCTGTGTGCGCATTTTGCTGGCGAGGTACATGGTCGATGTAAAAGTTTTTGAACCTCTCGGCCATGTAGATAGTTGCATTGTAATAGGGTACTAATCTTCATGTCTGACTTCATACTCCCCGCGAACTTGGTTAACGATGAGCTTAGAGTCACCATATGCTTTGAAATTTTAACGCTAATCTCATCGGCGATTTGCATCTGGATCAAGAGAGCGTTGTATTCCGCTACATTATTGGAATATGGCTCAGTTAATGAGAATGCACGAGGGATTACGTACTTCTGTGGGGAGACAAGTACTACCCCACTCCTACTACGATATTTCCTCGCAGACCCGTTCTCGATGCGCCGTCAAAGAAAGTTGCCAGACTTGTTCTTTGAAAGATGCCTGAGTCAAGCAACTTCAGTGACCTCATCTGGGAGATCTTTATACAGTTTGGCCGCCCTTAGGTCTGGATGCTCAGCCAGAAAATCCGCCACCGCTTGTCCCTGCACAGCCTTTTGTGGCATGAATCCCATCTCATATTGGGAAAGGAAGATGGCTCATTTCGCCAATGACCATTCAATGATGATGGCTTTCTCATAAGAAATCTTAAAGGAATGACTTTTGATATGAAATGTATAGTTTAGCCCACCAAGTAGTGTCGCATTTTCTGTTACGGAAACACCAACGCCAAACATTCCTTTTCAATTGGGTTGTACTGATGTTCGGCTACGATCATAGTTCTACTCAAATAGTAGATTGCATGCTCGTATTCCTGATCATTATTCTAGGCTAGCAAAGCTCCTAAGGAATGATCCATCGCTCGAATATATATCAGGAAAGGTTTCCCTGACACTAGAGCTGTAAGGACAGGTGGTTGCATGAAGTACTGCTTGATTCCTTGAACGCTCGTTGGCAAGCATCGTTCCAAATGAATGAGACACCTTCTTCATTAATTTAATGAAGGATTGCATCGCTCGAGAGATTTGAGATAAAACTCTAGATGTATGCTAGTTGCCCTTGCAATCCTCTAAGTTCTCTGCCTCTAAGTTCTCTGAGATTCCTTGGAGGTTGCATCTCCTAGACAGTGCGAACTTTCTCTGCATCGAGGTGGATTCCTTTGGATGTCCACAATAAATCCTAGGAATTTACTCCTGGCTACCCCCAGGAAGGATTTAGTGGGATTCATCTTCAGCGGATGCGCCCGCATGATGTCAAATACCGTCTTCAGATCTGCTATGTGATCACCTTTGGCACGACTTTTTACTGCAATGTCATCACGTAGCATTCCACTGTTTTGCTTATGTGCTTGTGAAAAATTGCAATCATAACTCTCTGGTATGTTGCCCCTGCGTTCTTTAATCCAAACGGCATGACAGTATAGCAATAACCCCCGATGGCGTCCTAAAAGATGTATGCTTTTCATCATTAGGGTACATCTTGATTGATTGTATCCTGAGAACCTACCCATGAAGGACGTCCGTTCGAAACCTCACGTGTTGTCAATCATGACATCTGTGATTGGAGGGAGAATTCATCTTTAGGAGAGGGCCGTATTTAGATCACAGAAAGAAATTAATGCAAAGCCGGATCTTCTCATTTTTCTTGGCAAAGAGACGATATTGGCTACCCAATCAGGGTGTTATTCCTCCCTGATAAAACTGGAGTCTATGAGCTTTTTCACCTTCGATTGGATTGCTTCCATTATTTTCGGACAGAACCGTCGCTGCTGCTGTTTGACTGGTTTGCATCCGAATTGATGTTGAGGCGTTGCATAACCACCTGAGGGTCAAGCCCAGGCATATCCTCGTAATTCCAAGCGAAAACATATATATACTCTCGCATTAGAGATATTTGATCTTCCTTCTCAGAGGGTGATAAGCTTTCGTTTATAAAGATGGGCTTAGAATTAGCCTCATCTCCTAGATTGATCTGGGTGATCTTATCCTCTGTGGATGGTTCACGTTGTTCGAAGCGAATATCCTAGAGAGTGTTTAGTTGTATGATCTAAGGATCTGTACCCGACTGGATAATTCTTCATCTCCATCTTCCAGGTGGCTTGTTGAAACCATGTTTACTGAAAGTTCTCTGAAGATGTTGCCGACACTGACATCTGACTCCCGCGATGACGTGCCTGACGAGCAAAAGTGATATAATGACTCTTCAAACTCAGAGACCGATGAGATTGGGGTTGACACATAGCCTAACCCCTGCGAGTTTGATGATAATATCAGGGGTCTTCCCTTTTGGAACGAAAGATCGAAGCAGTGTTCTCCTTCCTTTGCCAAGTTCAAGCAAGACCATTGTTAAATCGTACCCCCATGTTCTCCATCATTCTGAGTACATTGGCTCATAATGGGCGAATCAAGGGAATTCGTTCTCGCTTTCTAAGTCTTTGTGAGGCATTAATTCAGAGTTGATTCTTCCAAAAAGAATTGATTTTTGGCCTTTGCTCCTTGCTGGGACCATGAATAATGATTCCTGTGCATCACTGACGCCTTGATATGTCATGAGGGATGACCTCACTGGTACATGCAATGATGTCAGAGCACCTATTGCCGATCAGGGGTCATCATCTACATCGGTACTAGTGTCAGACGGCACTGAATCGAAGCAAACAAGAAAATTAAGCCAAATCCAACTCTTAATTAATATACCACTCGCCTACATCATCAGCGGTGTTATTAACGTCGAGCCTATTAATGCTCGTTACAAGTGGATTTAATTCCCACAAGCACTCTTCTTCCACCTCCGGTTCAGTATCAGCTTCATTACCAGAGTCTGGGTTTCTCTGGCTGTGGATTCTCATTCATCTCTAAAGAATCCTGGTATAGGAAGGAGTCTGTGAAATAGTTCTCTATCTCATAAACGGATGCCTTTCGGTGATCAACATTTGGACTTTCCCACCTCCGTCAATATACTTTATGACTTGATGAAGAGTGGAGGGAACGATGGAGTTATGATGAATCTATGGTCGTCCCAGCAGCAAATTGTATGAAGTGTCAGCGTCAATCACATAGCACGTCACTTCAGATCTCAGATCCCCAATCTGACATTTGAGTTTGATCTTCCCCATTGGTGTGTCATTGGCATTGAAACCATAGATGATAGTTTGGGTGGCGCTCAATCGGTGGTGTGGGATCCCTAAGTGCTGCATGACCAGCGAGGCATAATGCTCAATGTGAACCCTAAATCTATCTGAATGCGGCTCACTTCAGACGATCTAATATACCCTATGAAGTATAGTGGCCTATCATGTTTCCTTTTGACCTGCATGTCATCTGGTGTGAAGGTAATGCAGGGGGCATTTTGAGAGGTATGGAGACATTCTTTACTTATTTTCCTCCTATGGCTCAGCCGGGATTTGGTCATGAAGACCTCAGCATCGGTTAGAGCTTCTCTCAGAGCTTCTCTTGTTGACTTCGATAGTCTTAGGAGCTCGTAAAGAGTGATCTTGGTCGGAATATTGGCCAGTTGAGCCAAGACATCAAAGTGATAAGGTGCTGAAGTTCCTTCTGCTTTGTCCTTCGGGAGAGCTTTGGAATACCGAAGCTCTTTCTACTTCTCCACAGGTTGCTTCGCCGAGGGCTTGGTTGGCTCTGATGTAGGTCCAGGCAGATTTACCACTAACTCGTCGTATTTCTTTAAGTACAACTGTCTCGAAGAATTTTGGCCACGAGTGGTGCATTCAGCCCTGCGGCAAGGACGATCGTCTCCTCCTCTGAGTCAGTTAGTAAGGGACATCGGTTCTACTTCCCGGAAAGAGGCGCGCACCACATTGCAAGGCGAAGCTCTTGCTTTGCGTTTGGACTTCCTGTGGTAACAGTAGTCCCCTGTTGGCCTTCCACAAAGTCGAGATGAACCCACATAATTTCTCCCTGAGGTGTAGGACAGGTACAAGACCTTTCTATTGCTAGTGATGCAGGTCTGTATGTTCATCCTTAGTTTCCCTTTTGGAATGGGAACTACTCCAGCCGGAGTTGGAGGCTGGTTTTCGAACTGAAGAAATGAACGTCTGTTAGCTGTCACTTTCTTCTGCTCTGGATGGAGCTTGAACACTTTCGCATCAATCAAAACTTGAAGAATATCTTTGAAGATATAACAGCTTTTAGTGGGGTGCACCAGCATCCTATAATACAGGCAGAAATTAGGATCGTCGGACTTGCCGACCTCTTTAGGACGTCTAGCTTCAGGAAGCTTAATCTGTTGCTCTTGTTGAGTAATTTGAACAACGAATCAACATGCTCGTCCTTAAAAGAGTACTGCCTGCTAGCACGTGGCCGACTT
Organism: Agave tequilana; assembly: GCA_038442645.1. NCBI lineage: Eukaryota > Viridiplantae > Streptophyta > Magnoliopsida > Asparagales > Asparagaceae > Agave > Agave tequilana. Next base: position 1,746 of record JAVJIF010007376.1, on the reverse strand, counting down.
GGAGAACCATCCCCTTTGGTTGGCTGAGGTTTAGCTGGAGATTTAGTCTCTGTCACCAATGTATCTTCCTTTTTGATTGAAAGGATACTTCTGGCACGCGCCTTATCGACTTTTCGGGCTGGGCTAGTTCTCTTCTGCCCTAACCCTGGCAGCAATCTCTTCAACTGTTCACCTTACTGGATCAATGCTTCCAGATGCGGCTTTCAGCAACTTCTATCTGGGCTAGGAGCGAGGTTTGCAAATTATGATGGCATGTTTCCACCAGGGTGGCCTGGGTCATACTGCTAGGATATCGGAGTACCATATTATGAATATTTTCACAAATACTTTGACTGACTCTCCTTTTCATTACTTTGTTGCCAGGAGAGTTGGCATGCTAACCTCCGAGTCGTCTTCGAAGAAGCATGTAAGAAAGAGATTCTCCAAATCACCCCAGTTTTTGATGGAGTCTTCAAGGAGTTTCATGAACCATCGAAGGTGAGTCCCTTCAGAGTACCGATGAACAAACGTGCCAGTATGGCATCATTATCTACTACATTCCCTATCTAAGACTTGAAGTAGTAGATGTGTTAGTTCAGTGAACCCTTACCGTCAAAGGCCTGTAAAGTCGGAGCTTTAAACATAGGAGAATATGGGACAAGATCCCATTTCTGCCGGATATGGCCGGAACACTCCTGCTTCTTGGAGGCATTTTCGATTGGTAAGGGCTCCCAGACGTTGCTCTAATTTATTCATTCTTTTAGAATGAATACCCCATTTTCTGAATTGCCTCCCTCTTTAGATGAGGACTTAGATGACTCGTAGTTGAACTGTTTCTTCTCTTCTATGTGCATAGAAGATGAACTCTCCCTTTCTTCCGCTGCCTTTAGACTTTTTAGAAGAAGTTTGGGTCTTTGACTCTTCTTGTCCTCGAGTAATTGTAAGCATCTTCTTGAGGGTGTCGATAGATTCTTATTGGGCGCGAATCATATCGAATTGTTCCTACTAGACTTGGGCTTGCTGTTCTAAATGCCTGGTTGTCTCCTCAGGAGTGTTTGTCATATACGCAAAGGCGTCTTTCTCTACAGAAGAGTTTGAGGCCTGTGATTCACTTACTTCAATGCCTGGACTAGGACACTGTAGTCAACTAGGGCTACCGCACCAGTCTGAGAGCGGAGTATACTGGTATACTCCTTCTGGTTCCGTATTTGACTCATCAGAACTGACTACCGGTTGTTTTCCCTACTTTTGCTTGGCGTAATGCTGTGGATCTGCCATGTTTACAGTGACTTCGGGGTATTCCGTGTCAGAGAAGGTTCCCCTTCTGTGGGACCGATGCCTCTTGGCTGATCTAGAGGTTAAAGTTAATCGTTTGAATACCGACTGCTTGCTCGCATGTGAGCTGCAACTACATTCAGAGAGCATTGCAGGGATGAGCCATTCACAGCAACAGGATGAGTGATCTGATTAGCACTCCTCTTCTTTGTCAAGTAATCTCTTAGATCGGTCGGAGGGGGATCAAAGAGATTAGCCTCAGGTTTTCAAGGGCTCTCCAGCTTCTAAGAGCTATTCTTGTGAAGTGAAATTAAGATGCAGGGTTCTAAGACGCGGAGCCCACGTTCTGTAGAACAGACATGGCTCTCGCGTTTTGATTTGAAATGCGGGTCTCGTGCCTCTGCTGAGAAGAGACGCGAAGCTCGCGTTGCTGATAGTCGCTTTTGTCTAGCGACACTTGGGAAACGCGGGGTTCCTGAATCCCGCATTCAG